>JAIQCU010001615.1:0-18440 GCA_022114935.1 Leptestheria dahalacensis
AAGCCTCGAGTGCATTTCTGCTACTTCCTTCTCTTTATCAGACAACTGTTTGCCCAGCTTCTCCTCACGAACTGACTGACGGCGAGTTCGTTCCGTCAAATCCTGTAGTTTGTCTGTGTATCCTCCCTTCGCTTCCTGAGACGACAATCAAGAATATTAAATGGTAAATGATCAAAAGTTCCATAAAAAGTATTAACCGTCAAAATAGTAATCTGACATTAGAATCTTTCATAGTAATAATGATGAATCCTTAAAAATACGTACGAGTAGCTTCTGGTATTCGGTAACAAACGCAGTCTTTTCGGTTCTCGTACGCTCATGCTGCTCTTTATTCTCTCCCAGTATGATCTTCAGTCTTTCTCTTTCCTCCAGCGCAGAATTCAGCTTCGTCTGGAGAGTCTCCAACCTGTTATTGACATCCAGCAGGTCTTCTTGCTACAGCGAAGAAAACCGCAGATAAATTATTTTCTCTGATTTTCTTTATAATGAAGATCATCGTAGTAATTAAACATCAATGTTAATTATTACAAACACTGACTGTTACATCCTATCATCTTATTAATTAATGTTAAATTTAATCAAATTGGATGCATAATAATTGATACTGAATAATCGATTACTTACGTAGACGGGAATATCAGACGACTGCGGCTCTTCGACGCTTTTCAGTTGCTCCAGTTCTTGTTTGATTTCGTTCTGGCGCTTTCTAATCTCCAGTAGATCGGCTTGGGCTGTTTTGACACCCGCGGTGGCTGCAGCCAATTCCTCCCTGACCTTCAAAAGCTCAGCTTCTTTGGCACTGACTTCCAGTTCTTTCCGCCGGAGCTCTTCCGTTAATCGCCTGGGTGGAAAATCAACAAAAACGGGGAATCAACAACTGAATATCAAATCACAGGTGTCATCTTCGAGATTACTGAATGCTCTCTTCGACCGAGACTTGAAGGTATCGCGCCGGCCTAAGAGGAAGCGGGTATGACTTGTAGTTGGGATCCGGAATCATCGTACCGCCTGTTTTGATCAAGGCTTTCGTGCAGTTTACCGGAACTCTAACAAACCAACACAGTTTTACAAATTTAAACAAATAAAATTAACTTAAAAATAGGCATAGCTTAGGAATATCCGGGAATTAGATTAGAACTGAAATCGATAATTCTACCGCTCAGCATCAATGAGTAGACTTTCAGCCGTGTTGGGATTGTCAATCATCAGCAGAGTGTCGACGTTGAGCCAGTCGATAAGACAATTGGCAACATCTGCGTCGTCGAAGGTAATCATATCGAGGAAGGAATAAACACCGGCTCGATTTAAAGACGCGTCGCATACAACTCTCCTATCGTGCACCGGGTGCATCTAAACAAACAAGAGGAAAGTAAAGTGAGGATAACAATTAGCTGAACATTAAATGGTACGTAGTTAGAAAGTTACTTAAATTAAATATAATATATAAATTTATATTGGAAATTTTGGGCCAAGTTTCTAGCTTAATTATTCATCAACATAACTTTATCTAACTGCAAATCAAGTTAAATAATCTTCCATTCAGTACTAAGCAATTCTATACAATAAATTAACTTTGTATGATTTTACTCTCGTTAACGCTAGTTACGTAAGTTTAACAGTATGGTTATAAACAAGAATAAATTCGAAAATTGTTGAAATTAGGTGAAAACCAGTTTCGAATTCAACATACTCTTCCAGTCATTCTCATGGTGACGACAGTGGGTCTGTAGCGCATTCCCGAGCACAATCGCTGCAGGATCCTGGCGTCCTCGTCACAGTCGACGAGGAACGCGTGCACATAGCGTCTGAGGAAAGCCTCGACAGCAGGACCCCAGGTCGTGTCATGCAGTTTCACGTAAGCGCCTGGAAAACCACACAAAATGATGACTTAATCAGGATTGAACACGGTAAGCTATAAGGTAAGGTAGGTAAGTGTCTATCTATCTATTTATCCATCTATCTACCTATCTACCGACCTACCTATCTACCTATCTATCTATAGCAAATGTAAAGCCAAACTAATCAATGATCTTCTACTTAACTGACTAATTAGAGGGTAGCAAACTGAAACTGTGCAATTTGAACTAATGGAGTGCTATCAATTTCAATAACCTACTGACCCATAGCCCAATACATCAAAGCTAAACTATTCAAAATAAGATCATACTATCTTCCAATTGATTGACCAATCAGAGTTTGGCAAAACATATCTAATTAGTTAAACTGTAGTAATTGAAAATTTTTTTTTTACTCTGATGACCAAGACATTAAAGTTAAACTTGTCAGAATATGACATTACCTTCCCACTTAACTGACTAATTAGTAAGTAGCAAATCAAAACTATATAACTAAGATTGTAATAAACTGCTTTAAGTTACCTAATGGCCCCTTCGGTCTTCTCTGGAATCCCGCCGTACCGAACTGTCGAACCAGCTGCGTGATCGCCTGTCCGTACACTGCCAGCGGGTCCTTTTGCGACGATTTCAGCTGCTCTATCTCACTCACCGTCTCACCTGTGAAGCAAAAAAAATAAAATAAAAAAATAAAAAACTTAAAAAACTGTAAAACGATTACAACTAAATTCACAATAAAACTTTCGGAATTTAACAATTTAAACCATTAAACTAAATCATGAAAAACAATTAATCTAATTTTAATTATTTCAATATATTTAAAGAGCACTCGATAAAACTGAATTTTCATGGAACCATTGAAACTGAAAACCATGAAATATGAAACACGATGTTCCATTGCGCTTCTTCCGCGCGTTAGATTAATCTTACGGGTGATGGCTTTCAGCGCGTTTAGTGCGTTCTGCAGGATGCTCAGCTTCGATCGCAGCTCTTCCGAAACGGATCGCTTGGCCTCCAGTGTGTCGTTCTGCGCAGCCGCTCGCCTGGACAGTTCTTCTTGCTCGCTTTCCAGCAGGGAGATGCGCCGGAGCTGCTCTTGCCTGTCGATTTCATCGCGGTGCGGATCTCTAAGAAAAATAACAATCAATAGTAAATAGCTTAATTAATAGTTTATTTAAAGCCTGATTCAATGAACACAAGTATCATCAAAATCGACAAATATCAATAAAATAAAACATACAATATTAATTAAGTTAATGATATTACTAACGAAATTAATAAATGGTACTAATGAATAAGAGAATTTATTCAGTAATTAACACCTTCAACTTGTATTCATATTAATAGACATTAGAACCAGGTTATTTTTAAACCGAGTTAAGATTTCATATTTCAAGAGACATACTAGTTGTTTATATACTAATTAGAATAAATTGACTAATTTTTAAGATTGTATATAAAATGGGCAGTTCCCGCCTATAGAAAGTACGCGTGCACTTGCACATTCAGAATCACATAAACACCATAAAAGTATATATGTACAATATAAATATAGTGAACTCAAACTAGGGACGTCAAGCGACTCGACTCGACTCGGACGTTAGCGGTGAACGACTCTACTCGACTAAGGGATTTTGCCAGTCGACTCGAAATCGACTTGGGGTCTAACGTCGAATATATAGTCGACTTGACCGACTCCACTCGACTTTGACTCGACTCAGGCCCACATTTCATCGACTCTGACTCGACTCGACTTCAAGATCAAGACCACTGACTCGACTCGACTTGGCCCCGAGTCGAGTCGAGTCGTTGACATCACTAACTCAAACAGTGCGAGAATTACCATTAGATTCGTCACTAATATTAACAATACCTTTTAATAGAGAACGTTATATTACGGGAAACGTGGCCAATGTTATAACGCTGGGAAAACAAATGCACAGAAATCGGATTAAAATCGTCATAAGTGATTTATCACCGGTACGCCTGTTTCTATAAAGAATTATTACTAATTCCTTAACTGAATTTAATTAATCACAAATTGTATTAATCTAATATAAATGTGAAAGTAAAACATTATCATTTAACTTTCTTAAAAGCCAAAAACCTATTTTTTTTTCTTGTAAAGTTTCATATTATCATTAGCATCAAGTATAACACATACACTGGGAATAAAATCGTCTTAATTTATGTAAATGAATATTATTTGTCACTGGTATGCCTGTTTCTACACACTTATCCAAATTTACCAATATATTTAACGTAATAATACTTTATTGGTATATATTTCAAAACATTACAGCCAATCCAATCATCCAATTAATATTTCCCCATAAATTTTCGTGTTTTTCCAAAAATAAACACCGAATAACTTAAATTCAAAGCCATATAACCTTATGGCAAGATTATATTTCTTAATAATTACTCATTTTTACTAGTATTGAAAGTATTAAATTGTTAATGAATTATTCGAATTCAATGTCATTTTTCCTAGCGCGCCGAATTAATCAATGCGGTACTTGCTGCAAACCAGGGTTGTTCGATATATCGATGCTTTTTGACGTCGATACATCGTATCGATAAGACTGTTTTCCATCCGATACTATCGCATTCAGTTGGGACTTAATAACTTGAACTTAATAACTTGGGACTTAATTAACCGGCAGTAAATTTGCTTCCCTTGGCAAGATGTTTGTTGTTTGTGATTTGGCCTGCGCTGTAATAAATACGATAAAGTTTAATGTTGTCTTTCTTATACACGAGAAAAAGTAGCAAAATTATCGTAGATATCAAAAAGTACCCCCAAACTATTCGCGCCTGCGGCGGCCATCTTATTTCCAACATTTCGAATATTATTTGCGGTAGAGAGGGATTTGCCCTTCTGTTTCCTAGTGATAATTTACTCCAAAAAAGCCTGTATCTTTTGGCGTATGAATATGCAGCTGCTTACCTCAACCGTCCTGACAGAGCGTAAGGTTCAAGTGCCGCGTAAAATGGGATTTCTTGGCTAACACACAGTTTTACCAAATTTCTTGTCCTTTATTCACTGATGAATAAAAAGCACCTTGAGTTACCTACTTTGTGGTGTACCAATGTAAATCATTGGCCTTTTAAATTTTAAAGTATTGCAATATCGATATTATCGATATCTGCTACCCTATTGATATATTGTGTCGATTATATCAATATCAAGAAACTGTGATATCCAACAACCCTGCTGCAAACCATTACGGTCAAAGGGGGGACATTCAATGTACCTGGCCCTCAGGTTCTCGATAATCGCTTCCAGTTCTCGTTTATCAGCCTCCAGTCTTCTCTGGTTGGTCTCGTGTTCCTTCTTCTCTTGAATGACCGCTCTTAATCGTGCTACCGCCGAATCGCGCTCCTTTGATAAACGGTCCAAGTCCTTGGTTTTCTCGTCAACCTAAGACCGTCGTCCATTAGTTAATTGAGTTAATTTGTCTATTTTCCTACGCCATTTTCTTTTTCGATTTTAATCGATTAATTTTACCTTCGAACGCCACTCGGTTTGCCGTTGTTCGAGCACCTGAATCTGTTGGTTAATTTCCAGTTCGCGTTGTTCAGCTTCACGGAGCTCCTCGGTCACCTGTGATTAGTGGGTTTCAAGTTTTAACCTTCTTTAACTTTAATTTCATTTTAAGCGAGTAACAGTATTGAGAGAATAGAAGGTAGTTAATTAACGAGACATTACAGCTGGTGTCGAGTTTAAACGAAACCAAATTAAGTCTAAAAATTAAATTTATCTATTTTCTTTTTATTACTCTAGTTGTTCAGTTGATAAGGATGAATTATTATTCAATTTACTGACTAATTTTATTACATATCAACAAAATTAGAATATTAATAACTATTTAAAAATTATTACAATTATCAAATAACTGTAATTATTTAATTTTTCATGTAAGTAAATTCACTGCAATACGAATGTAGGTTGCCTTTAAACGGATCAAGTTAAGTTAAGTTTTAATTAGATGAAGGTTTAAGATACTTTTCTGTGATTTTCCCTCAATTCAGTTAATGAATTCTCCTCGCTCAGCGCGTCTTCCTCGAGCGATCTGACGTAGGCCCAGGCGAGTTCGGTCTGCAGGGACAGGATTTTCTCTCGCTGCTCATTCAAGCCATTGATGATGTGCATTTTCTTCCTCCATGATTCCAGCTCTATTTTCAGTCGGTTAAAATCCTGAAATTATCAATAGTAATCATATCATAATTATAAAAAAATACTGAGTTAAATGTTAATTAAATTTTTATGGTTACTTATTTTAAATTTTTTAAAAATATTTCGTTACAGTTGAATCAGACCAAGAAATCTCTTTTACTAATTATATCAATGTAATCAATAATTAATGTTTACATTTGCGGGAACATTTATAAATTGAGTTAACTGTATGTAGTATGCATACCACTCTGTTGAGCTAGATCACAAATAGCCTGAAATAAAACAATAGCAACATTTCATTAAATTACCATAACTTCATACATGTACCGATGTATCTAATTACAATTCAATTATGGAATGTTCATAATAAAATTTTACTTCACTTCATTTATTTATTACTAAATTTGTTTATGTAAATTGATTTTTATTAATTTATTATTCAAATTCTTTTAAACAACAAACAAAAAATTATACAGAAAATACTGTTTAGTTATTTAAGTTAATTATAATTAAAATGCTATCAAAGCAGAAGAGAAAAGTCAACCTGTATCTTATTTTCCAAACAGGATTTACTGTGCGCAAGGTCTGAAATGGCCTTATTCAGTTCTTGGGTCATCACGTCCAGCTGTGCCGCCCTCTCGAAGAGCTCGTATTTCAGCTTGGCATCTGCCTGGAAGAGGAAATTCTTGGCCGTTTCCTGATTCAATATGCACACGGGATTGTCCACTTGAATGTTGAACTTGGCCAAAATACGCGACAGGTCCTCTTTCCTCTTGCTTACGGTCCCACCTGCGAATTCAATCAAGTTTTGCATTTAATTGGATTACACTAATTTGATTATGTGCCCTTAATTAAAATCATGTAGACTTATAAATGATGAAAGAAGAGTTCGTAATTTTATAATTTAAATAGAAAACCTTTAGTTAAAATTATAAAGGATTACCAAGTTTAAATCGATTAAATAAATATTAATAAAAATCAGGGTAATGACAATATAATATAACGTTTAACCATACGAATAGTAACGGTCCCACCTGTAAATTAAATTAAATTTTACATTGTAGATATTCAATTAATTACTATTTTTTATCAGCTTGTAACCATAAATAAATTAGTTTTGCATAAAATAATATATAACAGTAAGTTCAGGTTATATAAACCGTTAAAGGGTACCGTAATTCGTGATTTCTGGCATCAAAACTTTAAATGACTAGTAAGGTTAAATTAATTAGCCTAGTTCTAATAACTAGATTAATTGAAATTCTACCATTGTGTATAATGTTCAAACAAAAGACTTGATTTTCCAGAAAAGTTTGAAAAAAATAATTCTAACGGTTACCGTAAGCGTTCATGATTTTGTAAGATGCGGCGCCATTCCGCACAAAGCACCGTTCGACCACAATGATGTCCCCGAAGATGTTGTGCTTGAATGAACCCACGCCTCTGTTGTCGATGGAAACTCGTACGAGGGCCCTGTCTTCCCCCGTCCTGATCAGATCTGCAGAAGATGGAAACATAACATTTACAAGTCTGGACCTAACGAAAACGAAATGAAAAAAACACCGACCGTTGTACGAACTTCCCCGCGACGTGGTTGTCGCCCTCTGACCCAGCGCCACGGTTATGGCGGTCAGAACCGCGCTCTTCCCGCTGCCATTCTTCCCCGTCAGGAAGGTTATGTTGGCGCGGAATTCTACTCTTAGCTCGCTGTGACAGAGGAAGTTCCTTAGATAAACTTCACGGATGGTGCCAGGGACTCCCGCCATGGTTTTATGAGCCACTAACTAGATTAGATATCACGAACCTGTTGAAACAAACAAGCAGCTATCTTAGAATCCCACTCAGACTCAGAGATTACTCATTTGATAAATAGCCAAATACATTACAGACCGTTAGATTTTAACAGACGCAACTAAGGTTACAATTGCCATTTGTCGAAACTATATAAAATTAGTGCGGAGAGTAAAAATTGACATCAACGTGGGTTATGTTGCGTTATTCAGTCAGTGGCGGTATTGAAACACAAAACAGTGTTTCCAGTAGTAACGCGTAAACAAGACAACAAAACCACTGATGCACTGTTTCAAACGTTTAATGCAATTACATGAAATTAAATTTAACTATACAAAATTAGTACCGTATTGATATAATACATTTTATACGCTTAAAACGGTTGATCCCGGATAAACAGTTTTGACATTTAAAAGGACCAAGCATAGTGGAAGTCGGTAGAAGTGGAAGGACTCGAAAACAAGTGTAACTAGTGAAGGTGTGGCTAAACAGCACTAGAAATGCAGGAAAGTTGGAATTGCGTGGTCATGTGACCGACATCGTAAGCAAACACATTTAAAACTAAATACTAACTACAAATATACGAGAACACATCAGTAGTAGTAATAATATTTTAATAATGATAATATTAAAATTAATACTAATATAAAATAATACAGTTTAATGTGATGCTGTCGTAATACCGAATTCAACGAACAAAAGGCAAGAATGTAAATAAAATTAAAACTAACAAAGGGCTTACTGGCCATGATTTGTTAGTTAAACATTAACGTTTATACTAGTTGGTGTTATAATACTATTTATTATATTAATATTTTGCTGTCTGTATTATTTTTTTTCAGGAAATGAAAGTGGCTTGAAATTAGGGAAACCACAGAATTTTGACATTAGCTTTGTTATGAACACGAGGTTTTCTGTTTATTGAGATTAACCTTCGTGAAATCTGAAGGTGAAAATGTTGCTTTCATTTAACAGAAAACTCAGGAGTTTGTTCCAGCTCACCTCTACCAAAGACACCTTCTTTGGACTCCGATTATACTCCTCGGCGGGGAAGCCAAAATCAAAGTCGAAAAAAGTTGTTAAATCCAAAGATCCTGCTAAAGTGCAACCAGTCATTGAATATGATTCAACCTGCGACAAAAACTTAATCATTCCTGAACATATTTGGTCCTCCCTGTCATTTAGTGATTTTTCTTCACCACTAAAAAAACAGAAGCCCCCGCCGGAAAGGCCACAGCTGCCCAACACAAAAATCGTCAACAAGGTCCCACAATTTGAGAAAAAACCATCAGATGGAACAGTTGAACTCGACGCTCGAGCTATCGTCAAAGAAGAAAGAGTCCAAATCACGTTCCCGCTCATTGCTTCAAACAGAAACATTAACCCAGACGCGCCTCAAAAGATCATGACGCTTCCCTTTGAAAACCCGCAGAAGCTGGGCATACCGAGCGTGACGCAGATCTTGCGAGAAACGATGTCTGAAGAGAGTTCAATGTTTCTGGCCATCTGGCGTAAACGGAAAATTGCTGAAGTCGGAGAAGATGGCTTGAAGACATACATGAGAGGTAGGTTTATTACAAAAGTTTGTTTTAGCGATTTATTCTGACTTGATTCAAAATTTACTGAATTGATTTGTATAACAGAAGTGAAAACAATTGGGAAGGATCTGCATCTTGGCATCGAGACGCATCTGCGAGGAGTCCCGTACGAAACGGTCCCCGTCGACCCGAAGTTAGCGGGACACTGGTTAAGCCTTCGCGCGGTGTTTCCCTCCATCTCCGACGTCCACGCTCTGGAGAGCTACGTGGTTCACCCGCAGCTCATGTACAAGGGATGTGTTGACTGTGTGGCACTATACCAGTAATTTGTTGTTGCATTTTGTACAGGGAAGTGACTTCTATGCTTTCTATACTGACATTTACTTAATGTTACCAGGGATACTCTAGCCGTGATTGAGTGGAAGACCTCGCACAGACCGAAAGCGACACTGAGTGCCACCTACGACGATCCCGTCCAATTAGCGGCTTATGTCGGAGCACTGAACGCGGATCCCAACTATCCGTTTAAAGTATACTTTCAAATTAAACATAATACGACGGTACAGGAAACTAATTAGAAACGATTTAATAGGTGGATAACGCTGTTGTTGTAGTTGCCTATCCTACAGGTGCGCCTGCTGACGTCCACTACTTGGATCGGGACCAGTGCGAGAAGTACTGGGAAATGTGGCTTCAACGACTGTCTAACTTTCGTGAGAAGTACAAAGAAACTGAAAATGCTAAATAAACGAAAAACAAGAAAATCACAAAATCTGAAATGAAAATTAATGCAAATTTTATTCTCGTATATTTGGACATCCACTTATTACACAAAAGTAATAGCGCGTCAAACTGCGACAGTCAAAATGCTATCTCTAAGCTTAAAAAAAATAACGAAAAACACGAACTATTTATATTGTTGACACAGGAACTTTGGCATTTTTGGCAAAACGAAAAAAAGTTCAATATTTACAAAACGGCGAGAGAAAAAACTGAGATTCTCATGGCAAAAACTTTGCCTGTTTAACTTAAGGAGCAGTAGTCCTCTCCCCCCCGCCCCCGGTCATCTTGTTTCAACAAGTCCCATGTTTTTTGCATAGTTCAACTTTATAATTTCATACAAGTTTTATAAGTACGGATTGTCATGGCACCAATAACGTACAAATTTTGAGTATTTATATCATTTCCGAGGGGGAAAATTTTCCATGTTTATGTAATGGAGAGATGAAGTGTTACACGTGGGTGGCTAGAGTGCCCGGTTTTAACTGGACTTTGCTGCTAGTCGTGCTGGTAACGAACTGCGTGGATCCGTTGCGCACGGCGGTGTAAGAAGTACTAGCGGCAATACCGGGGGTGTTCATCAGAGAAATGGTCGAGTTACGTAAATACGAATTGGAGTAAACGCCGGAGAAACGAGGATCGATGGCCGATAGTCTGTGACTGGTCGCCGCACTAGGGTTAACTGTATACGGATTGTAGGTTCTGGTATACTCGCTGTAAGGCACGTAGCCATTGTTATTGTGCGATTCGCTTTTCGCTGGGAAAGCCGAGTCGACAAAGTCGGTAAGAACCGGCCGAGGGGTTATCCGATCGCTGCTGTCTTCCCAGTGCTCCGATTCCGGAGCGTTGCTTAAGGAAGATGCCGTCCGGATGTCGACTTTCAAGTCTGAATCGTTACTCGAGTTCTGGTCCGATTGCTTCGACTGCTTGTCCTCTCTGACACCATCTGTTATCCAGTGTAAAAATGTACCCATCAGTCGTGTTTGTTGTCTTAAATGTAACTGAATAGTGGTATTATTCCAATAAGATTAACTTTAGTTATATATAGTTTGTGATAGGGCGTTATTCGAGATATGGGTGACCAGTACCGTCGCATTTCTTGGTCTTCTTCTTGCACAGCATGATGGTCAGGATAATGACGATGACCAGGATGACACCACCGATGATTCCAGCGAGGATTATCAACAACGGGACGCTGTCTGAAAAGGCAAATAACATGCGAGTTAGTTTTATAATTGCATTGTTAGGGGTGATTTAAGACTGGTAGCACTAATACAAGCGTGTTACTCTTATTTTCATCATCATAACTCCTATTCTTGTATAAAAAGAGTTATTGAATGTTTTGGATTACAATACAGAAGTAGTAGTAATAATAAGAATACTATTAGTAGTAATAGTCAATAGCAGAAATACTAGCAGTAGTAGTAGCAATAGAAGTTGTGTAGTAATATTTGCAGTACTATTAGCTTTAAGCCATTAATAGTGGTTGTCGTGGTAGTAGTAATATTGTAGACTAGATTAGTATTGATAGTAGTAGTAGTAGCAGTGTAGTAGCGGCAGTAGTAGCAGTAGTAGCAGTAGTAGCAATAGTAGCAGTAGTAGTAGCGTAATCGGGAGTAATATTTAAGTGTCAAGTTAACTGTTTATCCTTACTCTGCACTCGTAGGAAGATCTCCACCGAGTCATTGCCGTACGAGTTGTAGACAGTGCAGTTGTAGCTGCCGAAATCATTGCGCTGCGAGTTGCGAACAATCAAAGTACTGCGTACGCCATCTGGCAGTGGGTCCTCCAGGATCGAAATCCTTGGATCGTCTATGGCGGACAACAAAGTTGTTATTGTTAGTGTAACTTTTAAAGAAACAAATTTACTACTTTTAAGTTCTTAAATTATCTTAACTGATATTCACTCATTCTTACATAGAACTAATTTACCTCTTATTTGAAATGAGTGGGCACGCTTACGGGTAAAGTACCGATAAATTACGAAGTATAATTATTTCATTCAGTAATTATTGAAGTCTTAGTTCAGTTCAGCGTTTTCGAATCGAATTTAAGGCATACCCGAGTCTACTTCGAGTCCTGCTCTGCCCCAGACAACCCTCTCCGGTCTCGGCACAGCAAAGGCAACGCATTCGACTCGAATCGTGTCGCCGTCTGCGCCAAACTGAACACGTTTGGTGGTAATCGTTGGAGGTCCTATTTACCACAAAAGAAAAAATCGGGTATAAAATTGTATTTCCGCTTTATTCGATGGTTATTTCACCTTTGAGTATAACTGAGGAATCTGCTGAAACTTCAGGAAATCCTGGAACTCGGGCCGTGCAGACGAAACGTCCCACCATAGCCGGGGTCATGACGAAAGTGAAGCTGGATCCAACGTGAAGGACCTGGATTTAAATTTATCCACGACTTGTCAGTTTTATTCAGTCCTGTTTTGTTTAAATTTGAATTTTTTGACTGCAGATAGTTGGATAACCAAGACCCTCGCTATTAAAAAGAGTTTCGTTAATTATAATTCATTCCCCCAAAACAATATTTCTTTAATTTATATGCTGAGATTCCAATTAGGTAAATTAATTTCAATGTAATTAGCTTAATTTACGCTAATTTTGGTAAATTCCTATTCTAAATGTCATAGCTTAAACTTAATTTCATCACTATATTTATTATTGTTATTTCCAGTGTTATTATATTATTCTCTTGTTTTTATTGTTACAAAAATTTGGTGAAATAAGTTACTAGATTGCGAGTTTTTCTTTTATTACCCGTCGCGAGTTTTCGTAAGTCCACGAGATCTCGGGCTGGGGATTGCCGTCAACATCACAGCGTAAGGTGACGCTGCTGCCCAGGTCTGCCTCAACGTCCAGAGGTCGTTCTTTCATCGTGGGTCCATCTAATAAAATATTACCAACATATTATAGTAAATAAATATACCCTTGTAAACTACTCAATGCAGGCTATTTACAGTTGACGTGTTTAAAGGTCAGTAAGTAGCAAGCCGAGTTTTAAAAAGATAATTATAGTTAAGTGAATAAAAATTACATGAGACGTCCAACGTGTGCGTGTCTTCACTCTTGCCAACGGCGTTATGAACCTGGCACTTGACAACAGCATGGTTGAGCTTGCGAGAAACGCTGGCTACCGTCAGCTGGGTAGTGTAATCACCGTGAACGACCTCGTCATTAATGTACCACTTGTAGGTCAAGTTGCCCGGGTTGGCGTCGGCATCGCAGTGGATTTTCACCGAGTCGAATTCAGCGATCCTCTCGCTCTCAACGCGGATCGTCACTTTGGGCGCGTACTTGACGTGCAAGCGAATGCCGGTCACGCGCGGAGTGCGTTCAGCTGCGTTCTGAGCCACACAGGAAATGTTTTTGTTATGGTGCTCCTTCTCCGGGACCAGTTTCAGGACCGATTTGACGTTGGTCCGTTTCCCATCCGGTAAAACCTCTTTAAAGACTTCAATCCCTTCGGTAATGAGGTTTCCATCACCGTCCAGCCAGTTGATCTAAAAAATTTACAAACAACGCGATATTATGAAAATACATAACCGAACAATAAGATAAGCCGTGCTGTGTATATAGAATATACCTCGGAAGCTGGTTTGCCTCCTTTGGAATGGCATTCGAGTTCCACTTCTCGGTCTTCGGTTGTCACAAGATGAGGTCCCTGGACGATCTGCGGAGCCTCCGGAGGATTGTTGACCACGAGCGACGCGTAGCGCGAGCGAATGGCCGGTGATGCCGCGTCGGGTCCCGGACTGACTTGGCACTGGTAGCGTCCATCGTCATCCATGGTGACAGGCTTAATTTGCAGCGAAAATTGTCCTTTTTCAAAAACAGTAAATATAATATATAAATATATACACATATATAATAACGATGAATGTATAAAATAGTAAATATAGAAGAAGTAGTAGATTTACAAAATATAAACTGATTACAAAAACCCTAATTGTATAAAAAATAAAAAAATTCAATGATTGTAATCTGAAAACATGAACTGGCAGAAAATATGAAATAGCAAATTNAGAGTTGCTATAGTTGTAAGTGGAAGCATGTTCCCTTGTATCGATTGCAACAGAACGAGTTGTGGTGTTTTACACTCTCAGCCACCAAATAGTGGCCGGTATTACATTCATAAGCTACACCATGTATGCGCTCGTTTATCATGGCTCCGTTATAATAGAGACCGCTAAGGGTTAGTGATGAATGAATGCAACACTGGCAATCATTACAGTCGAGCTCGAGAGGGAGGAAATGTCACGGTCATTTGGCTCGGCGATAGCCACTTGTACTTGAGGATTTACTGCGCCACTCGAAGACTAGTTGCATGTAGAAGCCGAGTTTATTTCTTTATATAGATACGAAAAAAAACTTCTTGCCACATAAATAAGTTGGATTCCATAACTCTCGTCTTTCTTCTGTGGTACACAAAAGAGATATAAAAGAGAGACCATCACTTTCATGTATCCCAAGCAGAGATAATGGAGCGTTATAATGGATAGCGTCGAGCCCCCCGCCTCGTTAAGCTGATGACTGTTACAAGTTCATTTTACATCTAAACATTTTGATCAAACAGAAAGAGCAATTCAATCCTATAGAAGCTAATTTAACGATTAAAAACAGTTAAGCTAGACGTTAGACGTCTTTGAATCGTTAACATTTAGCCGTTAAAAGTTAATAGGAATCCCCGTTTTTTTGGGTTCCCTTCTTCGACCTTTTCTCGTAATTTTCAATGAGCGCCAGAAAAGTTTGGCCGCACTGAATACAAAAGAGAAAAGGGTATGTTGAATCTTTTACAGGCTAGTGTCCGTCACGCTTTGGTCTACAAGCACATGCTAATAGACTATCTGTAGGTCGTGGAAACTTCAAGCTATTCTTCCTTTCTCAGAAAGTAAACGACTGAAATCCCGGTGTCTCGTACTGTCTTCTAACTTGTCTATAACATCCTATTTATCCTGTATCCCATACCGATTTAAAACTGAAGCAGATATCCCATCCAGTATCCCATCTAGTCTTTTGGTACGACTCTGGGGTATCCCGTTGATCTGTGTGTCGATTGTACGGTTGTTTCTCCTTTCATTACGACGCAAAGGTGGCGTATTTCATTTCAAAGGGTTTCGAGTATAATCTTTCATTAAGTATTAATCTTGTATTACCTTGGTTATACCGCCTGTGAATGTATGTCCATTGACTGAAGTTGATGCATAGTGGAAAGATCCACAGTTTTGTAATTAAGAGTAAGACCGTTTTGGAATCTATGCCGCGAATGACTTTAATTCTGACTCTGATCTGCGGTAAAGCGACATATGAGAGGTTCTATAGTGTTCCAGTATCGTACGACTGTCCCCTAAAAGGTTCTTAGCTACATCTAAACTTGGCGACCGATCTGCCTTGATCCTATACGGCCTGCTCACCTTCCCAATTTTCCTCGTGGGATTTTCGATTGCTTAACACTGAACGCTACGACTTTTTTACTGTCTCTTTCACCAAACTTGGGAAATTGCCCTTACCTTCATAAGTATATGGTTTGATAGATAGAAGAATAGACAGATAGATACATAGACAGATACAGATAGACAGAGAGTTCGATGGAAGGGTAGGTGGTAGGGTAGTCAGGAAGGTAGTTAGGTAGGTGGATTAAAAGATGGGTATCTATATAGACGGATAGAAAGGCAGGTAAAGGGATGGAAGGGTAGATAGATAGATGAATATAAAGACAGTGTGTGGATAGATAGATAGTTAAAGAGATCGATAGACAAATAAGCAAATAGAGAGACAGACGGATGGAGGGATAGATAAGTAAATTGGGTAGGTAAACAGATAGTTGGGTAGATAAATACATGGGGAGCTAAATAACTAGACAGACTGGACTGATAGATAAGGAAATAGATATATAGATAAACAGGTAGATCGATGGATAGTTAGACAGATAGACAGCAGTAGTGTGAAAGTGAGTTTTGATTCACTTTTGCGAAACCCCACTATGACTGTCTGAACGACGAGCCATATCTGCCAGGCGTACACAACCTCTTTATTGAACCCCATAGTTATCGATTGCATGAATGAAATAAAAGATTCAAAAATGCCCTTTTCTCCGTCATTTACGACTCTCATTTCCGCCAGACTTTCCGCCTGCCTTTTACCGACTGCGTAAGCAAAAGCAAAAGGCTTGTCATAGCAAGATCGCTATCTCCTTTTCTTCCGTGCAATACCCTTGGCAATTCGGTGGCAATATCTGACACCCCAGCACGGGCTCGAATAACTTTATCTTATATAGCAGCGTTATACCCGGACGGAATCAAGTCATATATCCGATAGATATTGGTCAACTAACAGATTCTATAAGTTAGGTTTTACCGATCAATTGTATGGGAGTAAAAAAAATTGAAATAAAATTGTACCTTCTTCGTCGCTGCCTATAGCCGTGTATCTTTCGAATCCGCTCAGATCGCGATCCTCGCCGAGTCCGAAATCATCCTTGGTCCATTGGAGTGTTCCTTCTTTGTTCATAACGCGGCAGGCGAGGACGACAGTCTCCCCGGCAACGGCCGTTTGATCTTCTGGTTCCCGGACAAACTTTTGATGTTGCTTGGCTGTTGCTGGTGTCGCAATTGTCGCCGGCGAAGAACAGTCGCACAGCCAAACGAGCAACATTAATATCCACCAAGAGGATGCGGCCCTGCTGCTGCTGCTCCTGTTCCGACTGTTACCACTTCCTCGGCAGAAATCCATTTGTCCGCACTTCATTACTTTGAATATCCTAAACAAATGTCATTCATCTGATTAACATTCCTTTCCCATTATATATACTTTATCGTTCTTAAAAAGTTGTATATCGACTACCCATATAAAAGTAGTAAGATACGTTTGTTCCGAGCATACGTCTAAAGTTGCTCGTATAAACTGTAGTTGATATTTGTTAAAGAAACCCAATAAAGAAATCATTGTTCTGAATTCGTATCCGAATCTGAAATGTACTCTTAAAATTTCATTATAATCGGTTTGTTAGTTACGCCAAGATAAAATCCTATAAAGGTTAGAAATTACAATAATTTCCCGCCGTTCAGGACCCTCTTGTAACAACATCATCTATAGCCTTAAGTCAACCAAACTGAACGGTAAGGATCGTTATGTCCAGTATAGGTTTCAGTCGGTATAAGGATAAGGGTCAGTCGATGCAACCGGGCGACAGTTCCAGCTTGTATACAACTCTGCTTTTAGTCAAGTTGCAACGAGAGAAAAAAAAAGTGAAGGTATGCCCACCTCGAGTTTTTACTGTGTAGTATTGATTGGAGCATAGGTGTGTAATACGTGTGAGCTTCTCTTTTCCCGTCGTCTTTTCTCTCTTTCACTCTTTTCACCTTATTTTTTTTCCAAAAGACAAAATACGACTTCTTTTGTCTCTCTCGCCTAATAATAATAACGAGCGAAAAAGTAAAAAAAAGGGAAAAAGGGGAATAAAGAGGGGAAAAAAGCCTGTCTTGTTTGAATAAGAGACAGCAGCGAATAAAAGTTCATCTTTTGTCTGGCCATGCATGAAACGTTGGATTTAAAAGTTACTCGTCTCGTGGCAGTTTTCCTCTCCCCACATTTATAATTTTTTTACGTCGTTTTTTTCCCACCTTTTTCCTGAATTTTTTTTTTTTTTGGGGGGGGGTCGAATCCCTTTGAGAGAACGTTCGGGAGGAGAGAGAAAGAAAGAGAGAAAAAAAAAGGCAACCAGTTCATAAATCAACCACGTTGAAGTTCGTGCGACTTGGAGGAAGATGGATTTACTTGTCAAAGTTGTTGTAAAACAAGCTTGAAAGCTTCAAACAGCAAGCGCGTTATCCGGGATTATCAAAACTTTGGGGGGATCTTGCCATCAAACTGGCTGTTTTAGATATCAAACATTCAATGTCATGTAGATATTGGCTTTCAGTCTAAAGGGATAGTGTCAAAACAAAATGGCATCAATCGTCAAAAACCTCGGCCTTTTACTCATAGTCATGCAATATGTAACATTTGACATAGAATTTACACACACATCTGTATAATCTAGTCTAATACATACATAGAATATGCATTACAAACTATGATGTATAACATTGATAACATACAACAATAACATAGCTTATAGGTCTCATATTGGCATAACTGATATATTTGGCAATGTCGTACATCAACGACACTTGGATGGTGGTACGTACACAAGCCGCTAGACGGCCTGTCAATCGGGAGTCCTACCTATACATAACTCACTAAAGCGACTTTGCATTACAGTGTACAGAGTGGGTATAACCATGGAATAGGT
>JAIQCU010001616.1:0-18448 GCA_022114935.1 Leptestheria dahalacensis
GCTGCCTTCTTTAATGAGCTTTATCGAATTAGCAGCTGCGTGTATTTAGTTTCCGTCCGCATATCTAATTAAAAGAGCTGCTAAATCTGATTAAATTACCAACCTGATGGAATTAACATAATATCCATGAGCTCGTTGTTGTACGGTTACGTCAGTTAACTTGATGTGATAATATCATGTAATTATCGTATGAATTGCCATCTGGATTTAGTTTATTCAAGTATTAAGTTATAATTAAAACGTTCATTCCTTAAATTGAATTACTGCTTCAGAATCGTCCACCTGTCAGTTACTGTCAAGTTAACCCATTAAAGAGAATTTACGGAATAACAATTTCTGTCGAGTTTGACCCAGTTTTGACGTTTGTATAGCCAAATTTTGTCGTCACGACATTCTAATTCTGTCGCCTATTCTCCCTCCTCTTATTGAAGCGACGAATTTTTTTTACGCGGCAGCGGTGAGACTTGATAAGTTACTGGCGTAATCCGAGCGAGGATTCATTGAATATGACTGGGCCGGAGATAAAAAGCCAGCTTAGGTGCGCGCATAAGTTGAAGGAAGGTACTTTTTTGTTTAAGTGAGCGGCCGAGTAAATCCTGCCTACACCAGACGCGAGGGAAGAGAAGAACACTGCGCCGTAATGACTTAATATCCCTTAATGACCTTTTTACATAGTCATCGTCTTAAGGACAAAACTCATTTCCGCTTCACCTCTAACCCGCCACCCAACCTATCTTTTGTTCGAAAACGAATTACCGCTGAAATCGTTCGAAAACCATTGAAATTTTTTACGGTAAATTGAGCAATAAGTGAGATTATAACTTACTTTAAAGTTATAGTCTTAAGAAGCAGGAAAAAGGATTCTAGGTTTGATTGCGTATTGCTCCTACAGTTTCAAGGGTATAATTACCCCAAAAATACTGAATGTAGGCCTAGAAGTACTTAATGCACTCTTAAAGTTTCGTTCAAATCGATGTGTTAGTTTGGCCAAAATAAAATCCTAAAAAAACAATAGAAGTTGCATTAATTTTCCAATGAATTAATCTCTTTAAAATGACCGAATGAATTTAGTATGGAATTGTAAGCACTTTAAAGACACTGAAATTACATACTGAATTCATCTACTGCATTCGCGTTCCCTAGTAAACGTATTGTATGCTATCAGTATTTGTAAACAGTGCGTTCAGTATGTTGACTTTTTCTATAAAATTGACACGTAGTTTATCAAAGCTGTATGTCAATGTCTTGTTTTGATCATGCTGTGTACAGGGCATTGATGACTTAGTCCGATTAATTTTTAATGAAGTATTCAAAGTTTATCTCATACTGTCAGTGCCAGTCAACAGTGCAGTAAGTAGGTTCAATTTTCGCTACATAACCCCGATTATATTCATGCTCAGCACCTGTTTAAACACCTTGTTAATACTTGATGCCTTCTGCTTTATCCGTCTGAGCATCCCCTGCGAATTGAGCAATTCGTTTCCTGTTATGGAGTGCCGTCGCTGTTTTGGGATCGAGTCAAGTGTCAAGGTGATAAACGCGGCCATAGTGGCAGTTGGTGGTCGGCATTATATTGGATCGGCTGTAGCGCAGTGTTTACGTTATTGGTTGCCATTATTTTGGACTTGTGCTTGCCGGTTTATTTGCGCCGACACAACCAACATGTCGGCAGTTTTACTGGTACTCCCGACACTTGAAACTGCTCTCTTTCGTGTTCCCATTGTCTCTTATCTCTTCGCTTGGAACTTTACTTCCGAAGAGGGGGGTTCCTCGCACGAGATTCCAGCTGAAAATGACCAACCTCCCCGGAATCTATGGACCTGAAAACACCCTGACTGCCTAAATCGCATTGTCTTAAGTATATTTTGAATTTATTTTTTCCGTACCGGGAATTGACTGGATAGTGTCTAGATAATGTTATTGTTTGGGCTGTAGAGAGTGTAGCATGCCCCCTCGTTGGCAACTTCCTAGGCTCGTAACTGAGAGCGGAGGAACACCGTAAAAACGCTCGAATATGGCCTGGGCTTTTTATTGCTAGCACAAGCCGTGTGAAAACACTCGATTCGCTCTCACTTTACGACTTGGACCTTCAGGCGGCTTATTCAATCTGCCTGGCGTGTGTTGTCTAGAAGCCCGCAGGTTAAATGGCTGGGCTGCCAGCTTCTAGTTAACTGGAACCAAGACTTGCTAGGTCAATGGTTGGTCAATTCCTGGTCAATGCCTGGTCAATGGTTGTCAATGCCTGGTCAATGTCTGGTTAATGTCTGGTCAATGTTTGGTCAATGGCTGGTCAATGCCTGGTCAATGGTTAGTCAATGGCTGGTCAATGGCTGGTCAATAGCTGGTCAATGTTTGGTCAATAGTTGGTCAATGGCTGGTCAATGGTTGGTCAGTGCTTGGTCAATGCTAGGTCAGTGAAGCACCACTGCAGGCTCGTTTTGTAATTGGATTGTTAACATTCGACTGATTTGTTAAATCCTCTCGATTAAATCGCTGCATACGAAATGAAATCTAGTAGTTCGCGAGTTTTTAAATGTGCCAAATTGTTCAGTAACTTAAGCTAAATTGAAACCGTCTCGTTAGATGATTGTCTGTTAATTCAAAAAGTGTAAGTTTGAGTCATGCAGAAGGTTGGTGAAAGTCTTGAAGCTTATATATGAAACAAAACGACTCAGGGCAAGTACCACAGAATCGATACGAGTCGCATGAGTCAGTATCCAGTCGCTTGAATCACTATCATCGTGATTCATCAAGTCAGTTTGATCCGCATGATCTCTACAGTACGAGTCAAACGCAAGCCGGATACCAGCCGTGCTATTCAGTAGAAGAATCAGTATACGAGTACGAGTCAGTACATCAGTAATGTGAGCCACTCAAAGATACAATTTTGAATCATGCGAGTCATTCCGATTCATCCCAGATAACATATTCGTTATGCTATACACAGTCATACTGAATCCTGAAACCAAAAATGATTCATTGCAACTCGTTATGATTCATTTACGAGTCATCTGACCCCATAGCCATACAAGTATGTACTTGTGCCATGCAATAGATGGATCAGTACGAGTTCCAACACCTTTCGACGCTATCGGTCACCCGGTGCAGCATGTAGTCGACGCTGTCACACATCCCATTGACTTGTTTACAGTATGGAAACTTCGTTAAGATAAAAGACTCGCGAGTTGTTCATTCCAACGATGAAGTGTGACGAGTGCCACACACGTGTGGGGTGCGTAGTCGCGAGATGGAGAGAGAGAGAGAGAGACTCGGTTATCGGGAAAGAGGAGACGGCGAAAAATGCGACTTGTTGTAAGTAAGGAATCCCCTCAAGTGATCCATCTTGACGATGGCCGCTCCTTTTCCTCGGACAGCTCTACGCCAAACGTCATTAGTCCAGCCACGGGGGGATATCCCAGTCGCCTCGGAACAAGTCATTTTCTCCGCGACGTTTTCTATGACAACCAAACACCCAAGGAGCCTACGGTTCTCTCTCTAACAAACATAGAATTTTTTTTTATCCACCCGGTTTTTTCCCCATGTGATGTGCGTTTTCCCCTTGAATCTTGACGCTTGAAGGTTAATTGATTTACGATCGTGCAGTCTTTCAGATATCAAAATTTCTCTGACTTTTGGGATTTTATTTTGGCTAAACTTACAGAGCGGTTTTAACAAAACTTGAACAGTGCATTGAGGACGACTAGGTTTACACCTAGTATTTTTTAGGTGGCCATATCTGTGAAAGTGCGCGAGCAATAAGCAATCAATGTTTCCCCAGCAAGAACCTATGTTTGATGCTCTAGACTAACCATTCATTCATTCATTCATTCATTCATTAGGTGCAAGTTGGTTCAAATCAGAAACAGATCGTCTTGTTTTTGTTCGGTCATTCACTCATATGATTCATTCATTCATTAGGCAAAACTGATTTACATTCAAAACGTGATCGTCATGATTCTACCCGGTAGAAAAACTTGGTGACGATTACTTTCTGTTGGAGAGTAGCTAACCCCCTCCCCCCCTTGTTGGGTAGAGGGTTTTTGCCCTAGTTTTTCATCGGGTTATTTCCCCTCGTACGTTTTGCTGTGTGCGAGACTGTCGCCGTGAATTAGTCGCTCACTGGCAATGAACAACACATGGCCTGGTCTTATCGAAACCGTATTTCATGGCGATACACAAGACGTTTTTGGGGGTCTTTTATCCTTTGTTTTTCCCTCACCTTTTTTTAAAAAAAACCCCATCCGTTTAATCCGCCACTGAGAATGGCTGTACGAAAAAAACCGAAACCCATTCATTCTTATTTATGTGTTCGTTAATGTGAATATGATCACCATAATGGCGTTGATAAAGACGTCCTTGTTTTGGTAACCAGTTATTTTTTTGTCAATTGAACGGATTACGGATGCTCGACATCCCAACCTCCTCCTTCAAGTTGTATAGTTCCGGGCCGGGTGTTGTTTATTTTTGGGCCATTAAGGTTCCCCTTAATAGTAAAGAGTAATATCCCGGCAGGATTTTGACTGACGTGGATTTTGGACGGCTTTACTACTTGTTTTTCCACATGTAAAATCAATATATCAACGTTGTATAATGAAAATTTAAGTTAAATGAATAAACTGTTGGTTACGTAGATGAATTGATAGCTGGGTAGAAAGATAATAGTATTTAAAACCTTGCCACGCTCATCATTATTACTAATTTATCTACTTGAAATTAAAGAATAAAGATAATTGGTTGAAAACAGGGTATTTAAATATTTAAATTTTTGGTAATTTTGAATGATTTCTACTCTCAGAGGGTTGATTTACCGCTTTTGAATTGAGGTCTAAGAAAATGGGAAATGGGTTTAAAAATATACTTTCACCCTCCTGGTACTAAACTCCCCGGCGAGGGTCTGCCATTCGTTTCCAATGTGCTCGTTAAGTTTAATTAAAGCCATCGACTAGTCATTAAGAAATGCCAGGCGTTTAGCGAAGCTAATTGCTTAGACATTGTCGCAAGCAAATACATAGATAGACAGATAGATGGATAGTAGATAGATAGGTTGGTAGATACATTAGGTAGATCGTAGACACATATAGATACGTAGATGTGTTGATAGGTAGATAGGCGAATAGATGGATAGACGCATAGGTGGATAGATAGGTTAATAGATAGACCGACAGTCAGATCGATACATAAATGAATAGGTAGGGGTAGATAGATAGATACATAAATAGACGGATGGATAGCTAGACGGATAGATGGACAGACAGGTAAATAGATTGATTGATAGATACATGGATAGATCGATAGATGGATAGGTTAATAGATAGACCGACAGACAGATCGATACATAAGTGTATAGGTAAATAGATAGATAGAAAGTAGTTAGATCGGTAAATATAGATAGTAGATACAGAGATACAAAGATAGATAGATGGATAGATAGGTAGGTAGATTAGATAGATAGACGGATGTATGTTAACCTCTTTGTTGAAGAAACATATTCAGCGGACGGTAAAGTTACAGCAGAAAGTTACACGTTGTTTGATTACCGAGGAGAATTTAGAAAATGTCGAAGGGGGCATTGTTTATTTTGGTCACGTGACTCGTTGGTTTTCCAAGGGTCGGGCTTTTTGGCAACAGCTGCAACCATTCCGCCTCTTACGCCGCAAATAGAATGCCTCACACAGCAGCAATTGTTTCGTGCTTAACCCGCCATTCTCCGTACGTTTAATCCTGGCGCCCCTCGAGATAGGGAAAAAATGTTATAGAAAATATATTCGCCCTGTAGCTTTAACTTTCATTCAAATTACAAGGTTCTTGGAATGAATGACTTGTTGTAGTTGGACTAATCGATAGATTTGTGATTGATTGGGCTAGTTGAGGTTAACTTGGTTTTAACCGTGACTGACCAACCACTGAACAGTACTGAATTCGGCAATTAGCTTTCAGTGCGGTTCAACATTTCTCCAATCTGTCAAGTGAACAGTTTACATGATTCCCTGGTTGAATAGTTGACAGTGAAACTCAATTTAGATGACAATTAAGTGTATCAGCGTTGAGATATAACCAGTGCAACGTTTTCTTGGTTCATCTTCAGGTGATAGGTAGCATGAACAATGAAACTTCTCCATGCAAGGACTTCTGGAACTACGCTTGCAGCAACTGGATCGCCTCTAACCCGATGCCTCCGTGGGCCAGCAAATGGACCGTCCAGGAGCAGCTGTCTCACAAAGGTTTCTCTTCAACAACATACAATAATGTCATGATTATATCACACATTCAGTTCAGTTGACGTAACTTGTAGAGACGAATTTATATAAAAGCAATTGATGTGTATGTGCAGCGCACGACGAGATGCGGAACTTGATTGAAACTATGCCGCACCCCACACGTCCGGATTCAGTCGCCTGGAAACTCAAGTACTTTTACGAGTCGTGCACGGCACTGGAGTACATAGCAGTACCGGAGAAGACGCTCATCCGCACCATTGATCAAATGGGTAACCCCGTCTCTCTCCCAATATTAACTCGAATTCCAGGTTTTATCATTTCTACTGTAATAGTGAATACAAGTATTAAAATATAATACATCTATATAAATATATTCTAAGTTTCTGTAATTAGTAACACGTATCTAAGATAATCAAAATGTTATACTGATGAGTGGCTAGTTTGTATTATTTCAGTACTAAGATACAACAGTTTTTTTTATTATTTGAGAAAACAAATCATAATTTCGTAATATTTTTGCTTGCGTAGGCGGTTGGGGTGTACTGCGCAGCTTCTCGGTGTATTCGTGGAACTTCCGGATGGTACTGCGCCGCCTGCACGCGGAATTCGGGGTAAATGCGTTCTTCCGTGTCGACGTGGCGCCACATCCCTACCTACAGGAAAAGAGCATCGTCCGGGTAATCATTCACAAAACTTGGTCATTCTTATTACAATTAAGTATTTTAGGATATTGACGTTAAAACATATGACGACATATTTTCATACAATAAATCTTTTTTTTTACTATTAGTTGCAATTTTGTAATAAATTTCAATGACATAGTGAACCTACGTGATAAAATTGTAATTAGCAGTGATGTAACTATATGATATCGTTTAAATTTAACAGTATATACTTTTACTAGCTCCATTATAGTTACAAGGCTAACGGTACATACTTAAGTATTGAATTAATTTAAATTTGAATTTCCCGCTGTAGTTTTCATATTCATAAAACGGTTCCATTGCAGAATATAAACAAAATCAAATTTTTTCTGTGCAGATTTCACCTGACGGACTGGGCCTACCTGATCGTAGCTACTACTACCGCGAGCCCGACCACCCGGTAATTGTATTTACCCTCTGGCATTGTCTTTTCACTTACGTTTCCTAACTCCTCATTACGCCTAATCGGGTTGTGGTGTCCCGTACATGCGAGCGACCGATGCAAATAACCCGCTGAAACATTGACAACGACGAAAACGCTATTTTATTTCTCTTTATTTTCTTGGGGGAAAATGGTGTTTAAATCACTTCAGCCAGACGCTGTGTGGACCCGATCAGCACATCCGAGGGTTTGTAACACCTAAAAGCGACAATTCTATCTAACTGTCAACTGTCAACCCCCAGCTTCGAACCATACAACAACACAATCACTGAAACCCTGTGCATGCCGTTTAGTCTAACCTGTACAACCCAGTCTGAAAAAGTTCGTGTTGTAACTCTCTAAACGTCCACTCGTTACTCTTGGACGCGTAAACTCGGCTCGACACTTATCGCTGGCTATTAGAATCAGACACAGCGAGAAAGAAAAACGGCCCAACAAGCTTCTACGACAGCTTGGTTTCATTTGCACGCTCTGTTTGCCCATAAGTTGAAACTTTTAACTCTAAACTATAAGGTGGATTTGATTGGATGTCATTGCAGACCATCAATACGTACAAGGTTTTCGTCAAGGACGCTGCCCAACTGCTCGGAGCTGCCAGCCCGGTCGCCCTCAAGTTCGCCGAAGAAGTATTCCACTTTGAGAAGCGCATCGCCGAGCTCACCCCGAACACCGAGGATATCATCAACCCGCTGAATAATGTCCAGCTTCTGACAGTGGCGGATTTACAGAAGCAGTCCTTCTCGGTATGAAAAATGTGAAATCAAACGTCCGTTTTATCGGTTTCTTGGCCTCAATATATTATATCGATATCGCGCCCGTAAGGATATGAATATCGTTGAGGAGATCGATATCGATATTACGAAACTTTATGGGTTCATTGTATGGCTAATATCGATAACAGGATTGACTGATATATCGCTATCGTTATCGTATCTTTAAGTATTTCAATATAGATTAGAAACATCCTATCTGTATATTGTATCGATTACGACAATCAAGAACTGAAAGATTCACTTTTCATGGAGCGCGCTGTTCGTTAATTTCCTATATAGTTTCTCGACCAACCGCTAGATGGCGTTGAAATGTAAACAAATGTCACGGTTAAAATGAAATTTAATCTCTTCAAGTGAGAATTTACGCCAGATTTAATCAACATGGGATTATTTATGTGAGAAATATCTGGGTTTGATTGCAGATCCCCTGGCTGGAGATTCTGCGAGCCATTTACCCGACGACCGTCTTCGACGACTCGACGGAACTTCTCGTGACATCGGCGGACTACCTGCGTGATGTTTCCTCGATAGTGTCGTCCACGGACCGAGGGTATTGAACGATTGGAGTTGAAATACCTCGTGAAATATTGATACTTAATCGTAAATTGTCTCTTTTAGGACGCTGAATAATTACCTCATGTGGAGACTGGCGCACAAGTATCTGCCGTACCTCTCCAAAGAGTTCTGGGACGTCCTGGATATCCACAACAAAGACATGCTGGGTACGCAGAAAATTCCGACTTCACCTCGTCCGATATTTTAACAAATAACTTTGCGTTTATATGTCATAGTTGTTTGATATATCGATATCCATCTTCTGTATATACGAATTGCTTTCTCTTAGGCTCAGTAATTTTAGTGTATTGACATCGATATTAAACAGGGTTGTCCGATATACCGATGTCAATATACATACAAAATTCTCATTGATCTTTTGTATCGGTTGTATCGATATCAAGAGATTATGATATATGGAACAACCCTGATATCAAATCTGATTAAAAAAAATAATATTACAATCGTCATGTTAAGTCGTATTATTCGTAAACATACTAGAATTTGATATTAATCAGTTGATCAATCGGTAGATTTGTCATGGTTAAATTCTAATTCAATCAAATATAAATAAATACCGGCTATCCAAGTTAAAATGAACACGTTTTAAACAGGCGCCAAGGAATCCCTGGACCGCTGGGAAATGTGCATCAAAACCACCCAGAATTATTTCGGTTTGGCAATGGGAGCCTTGTATTCCAAAAATAATGCCGGACTCTCCGACGCCCGATACGGGGTATTAACAATTTGCTCCATATATCTCTTGCGGCATACCACAATTTCACCCTCGAACTTTTACACCCTTCCAAGGTTTCGGTCCTCTTCGAAAAACTGAGAAACACCATAGCCAACAGCTTGGCTACCACTTCCAGGTTCAGTCCAGTACTTCGTTCCCGGGCGCTGGAGAAGATCAACTCGATGAAACTTCAGATCGGATATCCTGGAGAACTGATTGCCAACACCTATTTGGATGACGTCTACTCGACGATGAGTGTTCAGGTGAGATTCCGTTATTTTAGCCTCCGCCGATCAAGTTTTGGACGTGATTGGATGTCTTTTTGTCATTCCAGGTGAACGATTTCCTCAATAATATCATGTACGGCGTCCACTTTCTGCGCAAACTGGAGGAGCGAACGCTGCTGCAGCCGCTGCCGGAACATCGTTGGTTGGCTGCTCTTCAGAGGGATTCCATCAGTTACGTTGCCGAGGCTAATACCATTGTCGTACCGGAGCACATCTTGCGACCGCCTCTGTTTGAACTCAAATACCCAACGTGAGTAAATTAAACATTAACTTCGATTTTATCTCGTTTATCTTTATTGTATTTAGTTGTATTTTCTTTTGCGGTAAATGATTAAAGTTTAAGGAAATCGAGAAATTGGCCATTGGTTTGTTTTGATGACGAGGGGCCACAACCCCGAACGAACGAAAACAGTTGCCAAATTGGATTTTCTCCTGCGTCAATGTTAATTGCTTCAATTACACAATTTGTCCTTGGGGCTTCCAAAATGCAGTTGGTCCACGAGCTGGTTCCTCAGCTCAAGGTCATCGACGTCCTAATCGCACGGCTAAAAGCCGCTACTGTGGGCCAGTTCCCGCGAGTTCTCTCCATCTTCGTCCCTTGTGTACCAACTTGTGGAAACTTGTGTTTCTAACCCTTTTTCAACAGACTGACTTGTTGTGATTCAGTCTTGATATCAGTCCGAACATTTGATGTATTTTTTGTTAAATGATATAATCATCTGTTTTATCCAGACCCCTGCTGTTTGGCACCGTGGGTACGCAGATAACAGCCGCCATGGTGTCGTCCGTCTCGGAGCACGGAATCCTGTACGACGTCAACGGGATCCTGTCTGAACGCAATTCGGGACTGAGCAACGAGTCGCTGACACTGAGTGGAGCGCAGCGGAAATGTCTGACCCACAGTCTGACTGTTCGCCATATCGACGACGGCCCGTTTGTCCAGCGCACGATGCTCGATACCCTCGTCCAGTTAGCAGCTGTTCGACAGGCACTCAAGGTGAAAACGTTGGGAAATATCGAACTCGCCTTGAAAAGTTTTGTTATTGACGCGGGGTTTCGACATTGCGCGTTACCGGATTTTTTGAATACTAAACATTAAGCTTTGTTGTAATATTTTAGGCGTTTGCAGTTAATTATTATAAACCCATTCCAGTGTTTAGTGTTTTGGATTTTAATGTAGAATTTAATTTAAGTTAGTTTAAGTTATACTGTGATTTATTGTCTATTGTTTTTTTTTTTATTTTTCATTCGGTTATTTATGTATTTATAATAATGTTTGTGCTGAATTAATTTTAATCGCCTGATTATTATCGTTATTATACATTATTGTTATTATTCATATATTATTGTTATTGACGTTAATAGACAGAATTTAATTTTGAAACTTGGTTCTTTGGAGAGAAAAAATGCTGCATATTTAATTAATTATCTGGCACGTGGCATTTCCTTACCAGGAACTCTTTTACCTTCAACTTTATACTTTTTAATTGTAGTATTATTTATAATTCAGTTCCGCATACTTCTCATTCCGAAATATTTTTCTGCAACGCGAATTCGTTATTCGTCCGGTTCCGATTTGCTATTTTCTAATGTGTAATGTTGGTATGTGTGGAAAGTTTCAGTATCTTTATACATAACATAAATAAAAATATTTTGTACCAAAAATATTTCATATAAATTATTGGTAATATTTACTAATTTGATAAAATTATTGATAATATTCTATTGTATGTGACGAACCGGATGCATTTGAAATTATTACATTTACGTTACAACTATGGCGTTAATTATTCATTCATTTGTTTTGTCCAGGCGGTGAAAGACTTATCCGTGGAACAGCGCAGGGCCCAGTACAAGGCGCTGGAATTCCTCTCGCACAACGAGCTTTTCTTCTTATCTTACGCTCAGGTGATTAACTTAATTCTAATTAGATCAAATTTAATAACTAAGCATTAGTTAATATTTTAATTAAAAAACGGCTAAAATACGTTTTGTGTCGCTTACAGTCCCACTGCGGCACTTTGACGAATAAACACGAGGACATGGAACGTTCCACGACGTTCCACTTGGGCAAGGAACAACTGTAAGTCTCATTCATGTCTATATCTGATTGTATAGTAAACTGATACCGGTTTCCATCACGTTTCCACTCGATTCCATTGAAATTCGTTCAGTTCCACCAAATTCCACTCGGGTTTCTTAGAATTTCACTCAATTCCATTCAAACGCTCAAATTCCACTACTGAGTCTCACAAAGTCCGACCCAACACCACAAAGTTCCATTCAGCTCCACTCAATCCCAAGATACCACTAGTTCCACCCGATTTCATGAGGTTCCACTAAGTTCCACAAAAACCCCTAGATTCAACTCAGCCTCTTAAAGTTCCACGGAGTTCCACCCGATTTCACTCAGACCCTCAAATTCTACCCAACTCCACTCAGATCCTCAGATTCCATTCAATTCCACTCAGTCCCGTAAATTGCCAGCCAATACCATAAGGTTCCACCTAATTCCACTCAGTCTTATAAAGTTCCACTGAATTCCAGTCAGCCCCACAAAGTTCCACTCAATTCCACTCAGTCCTAAGATACCACTAGTTCCACCCGATTTCACAAGGTTCCACCAAGTTCCACAAAAACCCTTTGATTTAACCTTTTTAAAGTTCCAGCCAATACCATAAGGTTTCCCTTAATTCCACTGTCTTTCAAATTCCACTCAGTCTTATAAAGTTCCACTAAGTTCCATTCAGCCCCACAGAGTTCCACTCAGTTTGACTCAAACCCTCAAATTCCACTCAATCCTTCAAAGTTCCACTCAGTCTTACAAACTCGACCTTAAATCCACACACTTCCAAGNACTTTACTGACCGCAAAACCGACTTTCATCAGCAAACTGTTGGTGTATTAAGAGGAAACTCGTAAACTGTGCAAAGCAACCATAAAGTATAATGAGCTGGTTTGGGGATAAGGCAATTCTCGTCTGGGCAGCAACGGGCATTAAAAAGCCGAGTTATTACAGGGGGGACTTTACGGGCATCAAAAGCGACTGCAAATGTCGAATAGTTGACTAGCGGAGAATACAAAGTAGCGAATTACTAAGTACACCTTGAGATTTCAAGGTCATTGAAAAGTACCTCTAATGAATACGTAACTCCTTTTTCTTAATGAGATTTCTTATGGCTTGTTTGGTATTCTCGAATTGCTTGTCTTGCCCTCTTGCGTGAGATAATGTCTCATCTGATTTTCCGATGATTTCATGTAAACTGCTGAATCTCAACATAATTCATGTTGATTGTTTGAGTAAAATTCCAGTTCAGTAGTCTGAGGGTATAAGTAACAAACAGCTAGGAACTTTCGACGAACAGTGAGATTTAGTTACATACATTTAGTACTACTTAATAACATGCTTAATCGTACTGAAATTAATGGACGCAATTGGCTGACCGTGTAGTTCTTCCCTGGATTTGAATGTCGTATCCTATTGTCGATAATTTGATAAAATTCGATTGGTAATCCATCTGTTGGTTCGACGGCCTTGGTCTTCAGGTCGAGTCGAGTCAAAGTCCGGTGATACGCAATCCAACAATGAGTCGAGTCGAGTCAATTAGGCCGACTTGAGTCGATAAGTCGAGTCAGTCGACTTGCGAAATCACGAGTCGAGTCGACTCATTTAACGCAAAGGATTGAGTCGAGTCGACGCAAAAGTCGACTCGACTTGAATCGAGTCACGTGACATCCCTATATAATAACGTCTGAATAGTTCATCTTTTAATATTGATATCTAAAAAGACGGGCAATCTCGGACCAACTAGCCGTTTTATCAAGTCAGTAGGTACTAATCACCTCAGTAATACTTATCACTAAATAGACAAATTAATAATCGGATTTGATATACAATCTTATCGCATTAAGGCATAATATCGAACCTCCATTTCCCGCAGATACTTGGGTTATCAGGGAATCGATAGAATCTTATGTTTTTGAATGGAATCGAAGACGAAAACCTTGCCTCGTGCCCACTGGCTGATTTCCAGCGGGTGGCAAACCGCTCTAAACGGATAGATAGATAAACAATTTTTTTGAAAAATAAATTTAAAAAAGAAGTGAAAGAAGAATAGAGAAAAGGGAAAATGCTGAGCCATCATAAGAGACTGGCATCTCTTTTACGATTCTCTTTATGGAAGGGACCTTGCGCCAGTGACCTGCTTGCCTTGAAAGTGACAAGCCTTTTTCTCGGCCCGTCTTCTTTCCAAAAAAATAATAATAATAAATTAAATTTTACAAATAAAAAAATAGACACGGCCCCTCCTCCTCCTCCTCCTCCTCCTCCTCCTCCTCCAAGGCAAAAAGATAGTTTCCTGATGAGTTAATAGAATTAATTTTAATTTGGTAAAATATTATATTATCTTATTATCATACTTTATGATATTTGTATAGATGTAATATTATTATTGAATTGCATATTTGCTTATGAAGGATATTTGGATCTGATTTGGTTCCAGTTAGTATTTCTAAATTTTAATATGAATTTCATACTTAGATTTTAATTGTAATTAATAATTTTCTACTCGAGTTTTGCGGATGGGGAATATCAACAGGTCATTTAAAATAAATCGAATTTTAATTAACAGGGACGAATTTGAATCATACTGCGGATTATTTTTTAAATTTTAATCAAGGATTATGTGGCAGTTAATTGCAATTATTTTTTTTATAATCTCGTGTGATTTCTGGTAGATTGCGAGGAATTCTTCTCCAGATGCCGGAGTTCTCCAGCGCGTTCCAGTGCAATGCTTCAATGCCGCTGTATGCTGACAAAGATGCAGCCTGTGAAGGGGTCCTCTGAAACGGACAATTGAACAACAGCGGCCATGCAGTTTTTTTCTAAATAAATATAATTAAAGATAAATACAATAATAATTATACCAATAAAAGGAGAGCTTCCCAAAAGGTTATTTTCCTAATTTGTTGTATTTCGTCACTGTTATACGAGTTTTCGTCAGTGTCCTCATTATTATTTGAATTGTTGTTTACCATCTTTTATACAAATCCCTCATTTTCAGTGGCCTGCAAGGAGATTGTAATGTCCTCTGCGTGACTCGTGTGTGCTTGACGAAAGATCTGTTGAATTTAAATGAGCGAATTTTGGCAAAACCCATCATCTGCTGCTGCTGCTCGGTGGGGACTTTTTAACTAATTCATTTTCATTCTTAGTTGCACCTTGAAAAGGAACAAGGAAAAGTGACTGTTGAATCAATTTCATCTTCAAAAGTTCCGAAATATATTTTGTTGAAATTTAGTTTAGAAGGGGGGGGGTGGGAATGAATTAGATAATTTAATTGGATTTGAATTTGTGAAAAGTGTTTTGTAACAGTTTAGTGGAAGTTTCCCTTGACGGTCGAGCGTTATTATAACTGAACATGAAACAGTAAAACAGTGCAAAGTATACACGCACGTTGGCCATGGTTGTTTTTTTTTTAAATCGTTTAATTTGCAGTAAAAGGAATCCCGCACAACCTGTGATTACGTCGGGGATGCTGTATCATAATTGCCCGGCGTGCATGTGTGTGTGTGTGAGTGTGTGAGTGTCACCTGCAAAAGTCTGGATAGCCGATGACCTTGGCGAAATTCTTTCACTTCCCTTTTGGCTTCTCTCCTTCTGCCGAGAAGGGTTGGCAACTTCATTCGTGAATCTTGAGATTCCTTATTCAGATTCTTGGGTTAATTTTCCCTTTTACAGTGAGGCATTTCGCTGGATTCTGGGTAGACGGTTTTGGAAGTTGGAGAATGACTCTGAGAATACGAGTCGTTTTGGGATCAACTGGTTGGAAACAAGGAGCGGTGGAAAATGAAAGGGAAAAGTAGCGGACCCCGACGCTTTTACCTGCGCTAACCTTGAGAAAGCGAGGTACTCGGTCATCCAACTCGGGGACTCTCCAACTCAGACACATTTGGGGAGAATTTGAGCCCATTTTGGCGGGCTGTTTGAAAACCTATCGTCTTGGATTTCTCATTGTAAAAATTTACGATATTGTAATTTTATTGTTGTGTTGGAATAGGATCCATGTATGTAGAATTGCATAATGTTAAAATTAATGACAGACATTATGGCTGAAGAAGGGGGGAGGGAAGGAGAAAGGTTTCAAGGCTAGCTTCCGAGTAAAGCCATTTCGCTGCTTTTGCCCGTTTTAGTGTAGACACCTCTTTAAAATTCATAACTGTTTCACTGTAACGTTTTATTATTCACCAACGAGCGTGGCACAGTGACCTTGAGTGTGTTGAGCAACGACCTTGAACAAGTTTTGCATTATCTCTCTTCTGGTGTGTACTTTTTTTCCCCAAATGTCAAACACTATGAGTAACACGTGCGAGATAAGATATGTTCTATTCCCCCACATGTGTGCAGACCTTTCTATATATCGATTCTTTGGAATGAGAGTTTAATCGATCGTTAAACAGGTGATTCGTTAGCTGCGTTCGGAAATTACTGGACACGAAGTGGCGTTTTCATAGCGTCGTCTGCTAGTGGCGATGGGTTCACTGTGTCTCCTGGTCAAGGCCATCCACTTGGCAGCCCTGAAAACCTCATAAGAGACTATATTCCGAGCCAAAAGTACACTGACCTTCAGTCGTTGATATCAAACAGGTGTATCACTAGCCCCGGTCGTAAAACAAAGGGATTGTCCGCTTGTTTTTTGAAGAAGAAGAAAAAATGAGAAAAAGTTTGACGAATAAAAAGCGCCTGGGGGCAATTTATGGATTCCGTCGTCTGCTCCCCGCTCTCGCCGATTTTTTTAGCAAAGGTCCCCAGCTGATTGTTGGTTCGATTCCAGGCGGGGTCAAAATATTTTTTTTCCTTTTTTTTCTTTCTTACACTGTATTTCTTAATTACAGTAAAAGGCATTTTAACTAATTTTTAAGTCAAGTGTTAATTAGGTGGAGTAATTGTAGCATTTAAGCTGTATTTAAAGTGTTTGCGCAACAGGAAATACCAGTCTGACTTGGCGGTTTCAAGATTGAAACACATCTTGTTTTTTTCACTCCCGAATTAACCTTTTTAAACTAACAAATGTAATTATCCTGTTTTATTTCTGTAATTTTCTTATTGTTTTACTATCACCTGTTCATGTGATATTATCTGGATTTCTACGAGATTCTGTTGAACCTAGTTTAAGTTGACCTTTCTCAAATGATATACAGGATACAAAAAGTAACACAAACACACACACAAGACTGTACGCCGGGTTTTACGAGGCTCCATTTAAGGCGAACCATCGGTTACGAAGAAGCGTCCATTGTTAGCAAGTTCTGATTTATCAAGGAAATTTTTTTCTATCAACTAAAGAAGCAGTTCTTAAAGGAATATCATTCAAGTCGATTATCCATCTTTAAAAAAAATACAGAAAAAAACTAAAGTTAAGTCTCAAAAATAATGCTGTTATTATCATTCCTTCTTTTTACCAGACGTTCTTGTTTAGTTCTCCTTTTTGGTTATTTTTTTATAGACAGACTCCTTCCCCCACCTTGGGCATACGTAAAGCTCGTTGACCTTCAGCAGCAGATTTGTGCGACAGCTCCTCGCATACGGGGACCAACGGCGGAGCTGGAAAAAAGTCTAATCTCCACTAGTCTGCTGGAAATATATAACTTTTTTCAGTGTAGAATACCATATAAAAATGCAATCACATTCTTTAAAAAAAGCCCTCGTAAAAACCTAACTCCCTCCTCGTTATTCAGTCCTTTTAGAATGGCCGACAGATGGCTCTTAACAGGCTATTGTTTGAACCTGTGAATAGGTTTAAAGTTACTTCAGTTTGGTAATCTGGTAGTTTCATATGAAAACGCAATTGGAATATGCCTGCAATCGAGGAACAATAAACAGTTATCACCGTATTGTTTATCAACGGAGAATAGTAATTGCGTAACACGATAGACGATCTCATCGTTAATGCGTTGGTAGGAGTTTTAGTGCATTTCGTAACTGGTAAAAGAAAGGGACAGCTGCTGTCAATAGTAACCGGTAAGTAATCATATAATACTGGGTAAGTAACCGTTGAATACTCGAATCTGTCGTACTGTTACTTTCTTTGTTTTTTAATAAGCGATGCTATTTAGTAATCATTTTACAGTTTAGTAATCATAAAGGATCCGATACTCTCCCACCTGGTGGTGAAGGAGAGTAACGGGTAATCATATAGTAATCAGTAATCGACTACCGGATATAACATGCACCTAGTATAGTCGCTTACAGTACCTGGTTTGCTATTAATTAGTAATCGTTCAGTACTTCAGTAATCAATAAGTAATCATTAACAAGGAGTAATCGTATTGAGTAATCGTTAAGTAATCAGTTTTTAAACAGAAGTAACCATCCGTTGGGCCGTCCGTTACAACGGAACAGCTACTTTGAATCTGACTGTTTCTGCTTCACAAATAACGCCGACCGTTTAATAATCTAATTAATTAACGAGTTAAATAACCGTCTACTGGTTTGACAAATAATCGGCCTTCGATACTGTCTCGTAAGAATCCGGTTTACTTGGCATGGCGTGTGCTTATTTGTCGACATCAAGTTGCGGACCGGACGAATGGGAGAAAGGCGCCCAGCTTTCCAACCGAAAAACAACTTCAAAAAACGACAGTCCTTTTCGTATTCAAATTTAATCAAACTCTTACACACTCCTAATTTACATTTTCGAAAAGAGGAAACAAGGGGGAGAAACTGATAAAAGA
>JAIQCU010001617.1:0-18070 GCA_022114935.1 Leptestheria dahalacensis
TATGTTTTATATCGACTTGTGCAATAGATGTATTATTATATGTAGAGACTTGTATGGATGATAGATTATAGAAAGATGATATAGATTTTAGTTTTGGTTAATTTAATTGGTGACGTGAGTACACGTGGTGACCACGTGCTCGTATAGGTCGTTTAGAACTAGATTGGTCGACTAGGGCGACATCTAGCAGCCGGTTGTTGCCCGAGTCGTTGGTTATTATTTGGCTGGTCATGCTGTGTTTTGGTTGTTTGTTTGGTTTGTTTCATGAGTGTTTGATCGTCTCAGTTGTTGGTGTGTATGTTGTTTGTTTACTGGGTTTTGTTTGTTTGCTTGCTCAGGATGTTTGAGAGTGAGTTTGTTTTACTGTTTTGTGTAGTTCGATAAGTTTGTTTGTTTGGTTGTTTGTTTGTTCGAAGTGTGGTTTGTTTGGTGGATTTTCACTTTATTGTTTGGTTGTTTGTTTCTTTGAATGTTTGTTTGTCAGTTTTGGCTAGATTTGCTGTTTGTTTATGGTTTTTTGTTTGTTTGTTTGCTCAGGATGTTTGTAAGTTTGTTTGTTTACTGCTCTTTGAGAAAAGTTTGCTTGTTTCAATGTCTGTGTAGTTGAATAAATTTGTTTGTTTGTTTGTTTATTCCATTGTTTGTTCGTACTATTGTTTGTTTGTCGGTTTTGGCTAGATTTGCTGTTTGCTTTTCATTTGTTTGTTTGTCGTAGTTGTTTGGTATGCATGTTTGTTTGCTTGTTTGCTCCATTGTCTGTGTTCCATTGTTTCCTTGCGCAATTGTTTTACGAATGTTTGTTCGTCATTTGTTGCCAGACTTGTTATCTGCTGTTTGTTGACTCGTTTGTTTGTTTCCCTCTTGCATGAGTTAATGTTTGTTCCTTTCTTCGTATATCGTAGTTGTAAGTTTTGTTTATTGATAAACTTGTTTGTTTGTTCCCTTGTTGGTTCCGTTGTTTGGTCCATTTTGTTTGCTTGTTTCATTGTTTGTTTGTTCTATTGCCCTTTGTGTGTTACTTTGTTTGTTCCTTTGCTTGTTTGCTCCATTGTTTGTGCCCTTGCTTGTTTGCTGCCTTGTTTGTTCCATTGTTTGTTTCTTTGCTTGTTTGCTCCATTGTTTGCGCCCTTGCTTGTTTGTTCCCTTGTTGGTTCCATTGTTTGTTTGTTTGCTTGCTTGTTCGTCTTGGAAAGAGCTTTTTCATTCCCATTTTTTCCCTCTCGTTAGAAAGTAAATTAAACCCAAGTTCACAGTAACGCATCACTGACAATTACGTGTTTCTTCCTATAATTTGACTGAAATCTTATTCTAATGATAGGTCGAAGACGTTAACATCTTCGTGTTACATCATCAACTGTCACTGTTCTCTAGAAAGTCAACCATTTTGGGCACACGGCGATTGTATCTTCCAGGCCATTGACCCCCTTGTCCCGTTTTTTCCTTTCTAATACAGTCTCCACAAAATTAAATTATTATAACACATATAATAATATTAAATATAAATAAATATAAATTGTATAACAATAATAAATATAATAAAATATAATTTACTAATTAAATATAACGTATTTGGTGAATTCTTGCGCAACCAGTTTGGCATGAGAATGGCCTCTGGCGGTGAATTGTACAGTCCGTCATGGAACTCTGTTTATACGATAATGTATCATGTATTTGCAAAGTTAATTAACCGCTTAGTTAATCAATAAAATACTCTATGATTACTATTAAATTAGAAGATTATTATATTATATGTTCGTGTGATGAACAGCAGTTGGAATACTTCAACTTTTGATCATTTGTACTGACAATTACTTAAATGACTTAATGATTTCAAGAGGAATATAATTAATCAGATCAAGATCTTAAGTTATAGTCGTTCAGTGTAACTTAATATGTTCAGTAATGTGTGTAACGTCTAACGTGTGTGGTAGTAGCTAGGTAGGTAAGTAGATAAATAGATAGATAGGTAGATAGATAGATAGATGGATGGATAAGTTGATAGACAGATAGACAGATAGATAGATAGATAGGTAGATAGATAGATAGATGGTTAGATACATGCATACATATATTAAATACATATGTACATATATACATAGATAGGTAGGTAGATAGATAGATAGATGGATCGATAAATTGATAGACAGATAGATAGATAGACAGGCAGATAGATAGATAGACAGGCAGATAGACAGATAGATCGACAGATAGTTAGATAGATAGACGGAGAGACAGACAGACAATTGACATCATAAAGAATGATGATCAATCGATAAGATGATATTATGGTAATCGACACTGTGAATAGATGTCACTATCTATCAAACAGAAGCTAAACTCGATTGCTTACCTATAATCTACATTATCTTAAACTCTTTCCCGAGTATTGCATTTCGGTAATACATTAAACCCATTCAAGGAACGAATCTTAATACACATGTTTACATATTATAAAAAATCACACATATACAAGTTTTCCAGCAACAACAATCGATATTATAAATCGATTAACTTTTCCGATTCTTATTTAGAACGAGATCCATCATAGAAACCTCGCCAGTGCAAAAACCAGCAGTTCAACCATCAGCTCTGGTTCCATAGTCTGGTTTTGCTTATACGGAGGCAGGAACTGCTGAAACTGCTGATTCTGCTGATACTGGCCCACAAATCCAGCAGGCAGACGGTTAGCCAGTAGGTCGTTCAGCAGGTTTCTCGACCTGCTGGTCGTCTTGTAAAGGAATCACGGGCGTGGCGTGTGGATGGTTTTGTAGATGCAAAAGATACCCTTGCGTTAAAACCAAATGACCTTGGAATTGTCATCTCATACAATACGACTATGCGTGCACCTGTTTTACAACCAGTTTAATAACCAACAAACAAACATTCAAAGGAGTAAACAACCCAACAATAAAAGCGGAAATGGACTAAACAAACAATAGTACGAACAAACAATGGAACAGCCAACAGCGAAACAAGCAACCTTATCCAAGTATGCAAAACAGTGAAACAAACAAACTGACAAACATCCTGAGCAAACAAACGAAACCGTATAAACAAACAGCAAATTTGACAAACAAAATTTTGAATAACCAGCAAACAAACATTCAAAGGGACAAACAACCAAATGATAACAGCGAAAATCAACCAAACAAACGTCAGAACGAACAAGCAATGGAACGAACAAACAAAAAAACTTATCTGACTACACAAAACAGTGAACAAACAAACTCTTCTCAAACAGCAGTAAACAAACAAACTTACAAACATCCTGAGCAAACAAACAAACAAAACCATATACAAACAGAAAAACTGACAAACAAAGGTCTAAATAACCAGCAAACAAACATTCAAAGGAACAAACAACTAAACAATAAAATCAAAAATCAACCATACAAACAACAGAACGAACAAACAATGGAACAAACAAACAACCAAATAAACAAACTTATCTAACTACACAAAACAGTGAAACAAACAAACTCACTCTCAAACAGCAGTAAACAAACAAACTTACAAACATCCTGAGCAAACAGCAAATCTAGCCAAAACTGACCAACAAACATTCAAATAACAAGCAAACAAACGATCAAAGTGACAAACAACCAAACAAGAAAAGCAAAAATCAAACAAATAAACAACAGAACGAACAAACAAACAACCAAATAAACAAACTTATCTAACCACACAAAACAGTAAAACAAACAAACTCACTCTCAAACAGCAGTAAACAAACAAACTTACACACATCCTGAGCAAACAGCAAATCTAGCCAAAACTGACAAACAAACATTCAAACAACAACCAAGCAAACAATCAAAGAAACAACCAAACAACAAAGTGAAAGTCGACCAAACAAACAACAGTACGAACAAACAATGGAACAAACAATGGAACAAACAAACAAACAACCTTATCTAACTCCACAAAACAGTGAAACAAACAAACACACTCTCAAACATCCTGAGCAAACAAACAAAACCCATAAAACAAACACTGCATCGGCTATATATAACTAATCGCATTAGTAATTTATTCTTCTTTGATAAGTAAACTAACAGATGGTAAATTACAGTTATGTGATTAACTTTTAAGTTGACAAAAATTACCATTACACATTAAATGAAGATGATTGGTTAGAAGAGGTTTTTTATTGTAAGGCCTTCGGCATTGGTTAATTTTTTCTCGGAAGCATTTAATATAAGCGACCGTGACCTGAATGCGTCTTCAGTCGGTTGGCCGACTATGCTGCTGACACACGTGCATAGCTATATCGATTCTTTCTGTTTTTATCATTTCATTCGTGTGCTATTCTTCTCTCCTTTCCTAGTAACCTTGATATGACTGAAACCAAAGACGCTGAGATGCATTGGTTGTTCTGAAATTAACCGGCCCCGATATGGCTATTATCTTTATGATGGTTATATCCTTGTTCATTGTTTAGTACAACTTATGGTAGTCATTGCAGTTTTGATTGGAATGAATGGCTGGTTATTTGGCTGTCCTGTACGTCCACATGTCACTCACATCCAGTAATCTTCTGTTGATCGACTGCAGTAGGAGTAGCTGTTCCTTCAAACCTGTTTGATTTCAAACTATCTTAATACAATCAACACTACAGCAAAACGAGAGTACCTGTGTTTCTTTTCAATATGATTAATTTTAATTGAATTCAAAGTCATTCCAATATAATAGAAGGGTTACCTTCTTTTTCGGTGATGAGCAAAATCCTGTCGGCTTTTTTCGCCGTCGTCTGCTTGGGGACCGGCTTCTCCCGATTCAGGTTTCCGAGATAATCGATAGCCTTTTTGAAGTCTTCCAAACGGCGGGTATCACCAGCTTCATTCTGTTAAAAAAAAAAACACACACAATTACCTTGGAGCAGATAATTTAATTAGCATAAAACATAATTTATGAGGCCAGGAAATGTTAACAATATATCTCATCATACAAGACAGTTGGCTGCTGCTGGACTGGAAGGCAGCGGTCGTACCCCGGTCTCCTTCGAATCGAATGACGAACGGCTTCCTTGTTGTTCTGGACTGACAGGACCGGGTTGATGAGTCGATCCTTCAGGTTTGTTTAATTGGTACCTTGTCAATGTCTCCTATTCAAGGGTCAAACATGTACGCGAGTGCACACGGAGACAGAAATTGAAAATAGTTCATATTGCTACCGCTAGAGGGCGCTGCAATCGATCGAACGCAGCAAATCTGTTAGCAGCGCCACCTAGCGGAGGCTTTAGTAACTACAATTTTCTCCTCATGATGGAAACTTCTTTAAAAAGGGTTAATGAAGGTCTTTGGGAGTTGTTTTGTACACATATTCCAGTCTGCTATATATGGCGTCTAGTAGCAATTTAGTCTATTGCAGTGTTTGCACTGGTTTTTATCCAGCGCAACTCGAAGAGCAGACGCCATATATGATGGCACAATGCGGAAGAGGCGTAGTTTTATTTATTTTATATATATTGTATAGATATATTTGAATTATTAACCCCGCTTATGCGAGTCGAAAAGGAAAGGAATGCCTTGTTTATATTAACCTCAGTTTCAGTGTCAGATGCACATTCCAGTGAAGTCGTGTTGAAAGTAGCGTCCTTGTGCTGATTGGCGAATTTCCGGGGGCTGGGACTGAAGACTGCGCTGCTCGCCGCACTGGAAGGGAATGTAACGAATGCATGAAGCGGAAGACGGAAGTAAAGTAGCAGCAACCAAAAAAAACGGAAGTGTGTTTTTTTTACATTTCAGTAGAACTGGGTCACAATTGGTTTTAAACGTAACATATAGGACCTTAGATAGATAGATGGAGAGACGGATAGATAAATAGATTGATTGACAGATAGATAGATAGATAGATAGATAGATAGATAGATAGATAGATAGATAGATAGATAGATAGATAGATAGATAGATAGATAGATAGATAGATAGATAGATAGATAGATAGATAGATAGATAGATAGATAGATAGATAGATGGATGCATAGACGGATTGATAGACGGATTGATAGACGGATGGATAGATGGATGGATAGATGGATGGATGGATAGATGGATGGATGGATAGATGGCTAGATAGATAGATGGATGGATAGATGGACGCATAGATGGATGCATGGATAGATAGACAGATAGGTAGATAGATAGATGGACAGACAGATAGATAGAAAGATAGACAGATAGAGAGACAGACAGATAGACTGATAGATAGACAGATAGATAGATAGAGAGAGTTTTGCGATTTAGGAAACTATTCATTTACAAGATGATTACGTGCACACTTTTATTAAATGTAATTGAGAAGGGTGGTAATCATAATTCGGTTCATATTAAAACTAGAATATACCAAATTAAGCGGAATAGGCGGAATAGTTTAAGCAGATCATCTTGTTGAACCTTAAACAACGCCATCTATCGCAAACTTAAGTCACTTTTTACTGTCAGACTTGCATGCTTTTCAAACTACAAATAAGGATTTATACGTCCTTAGCCACCTCAGAAGGTTAATTGCTACTAACAAGGGAATATTAATTAGTAATTAATAGATACTGTACAAAAGACTTAATTAGGTTCAATCTAGAACTCTAGAATAAAAAGTTACTTTAACACTGAAGAATCCTCACAAGTATTTTCAGAACAACGTAGCTGTTGCCGTTTCGTCAGTCTAGACGCAAGTAGTTCGTTTTCTCGTCCGGTGAATCCTGCTTAGAAATATAGATCCGTCTTTAGAAACCATAAATAGAAATTCAAACTAAGTTGTAATGTACCTCGTAGGGCCCGACAAACATCTTCTTTGGTCACATATCCTTTCGTTTCAGTGTCCAGTGCCTCGAACATGGCGTCGATTTTTTCAGGGTCCAGCGGTATTTTGCATCGCAATCTCTGTAACATGTCAGTTAGTTAGTCCATCTGAAAATCTACCTTTCTATCTACCTATCAGTCTGTCTGTCTATCCAGCTATCCATCTATCTAACTTTCTGTCTGTCAATGTATTTACCTTTCTATCTTTGTGTCTGTGTAACTATTTTCCTACCAATCTGCCTATCAATCTATCCATCTACCTAACTACCTACCTACCTACCTATCTATCTATCATCTATCTATCTATCTATCTATCTATCTATCTATCTATCTATCGATCGATCTACCTATCTACCTATCTATCTATCTGTCTATCTATCAGTCTATCTGTCTGTCTATCTATCTATCTATATCTATCTAATCTATCTATCTATATTTCAATATGTCTATCTGTCTATCTGTCTGTCTCTCTATCTCACTACCTATCTATCCATTATACCTATTTACATCTATCAGGGACACAACGTCAATAGTATATTACGACTGTCAAGTCGTCTCAAGTCTATTTAACGCTCTACAGTAAGTCAACATAACGTAAATTAAGTCGCTTTTTTTCATTTTCAAGGATATTCCTTTTAACAAAGAATTATAGGAAACAGAAGGCAACCTGCAAGTCTCGTTTGTTGAAGAATCCCTTCTCTTCTGTGTCGCATATAGCGAAGAGGATACCGACAAAGTTCACTTCGTCCGCTTCGTGCAAATCGAACATTTTATATTAGCGCACTGAATGGAACTGTAAATGTGTGCCGCACACTTCTCTACTGCCAAGGTATTGTAAACAAACGGTCGGGACACACACCAAACGAACACCTGCTGTGTGTGACCTAGTCCACTAAGCGTTGTAATCTTATCTGATTTGGGTGTTTTACGCAGACCAATTATCACCTACGTCACTACATACCAATTGGCCTGCATTCAGATTATGTAAATGGAAAATTACATCTTGGCATTTCTAGCATATTATTGAATCTCTCATAGATCCTTAGCGCCATCTGTTTCTGCACTGACGAACTTGACTTGGCTCTAGTCGGCCATCTTTAGGCTTCGCACTCTCGTTTCGCGTTGCACTGAGCTTAGTTAGACTAACCTTTAGTTGTTTGTTTTGCACAAGTTGAATTACAGGCAAAAATTCAGAATAGAATTGTGTATTTTATGCAACAGAAAAAGATAATAAATATACATGCGTGCCGTTTTCATCTAAACAGTGGTATAAAGCTTAAAAACATCCAAACATCCTATATAGGTAATATTACAGGTTTCCACTCTTACTTAGAGCATTTCTGGTATTTGTCCGCACACTGGCCGAACTTCTGTCCCTGTTTGAAGGCCTTGTGGTAGCCAGCGGCCTTGACCTGGGTTGAGCGCAGTTGCGGCTGCGGCTCGTCGAAGATCTGCTGCGTCTCGTACATCTCGCTGAGTTCTGAAGCTAGCTTGAACATCTTCTGCTTATCAACAGCTCCGGTCGTACTCTGCTTAGCGCTCTGGTTCTCTTCAGCCAGCGAGCAGATGGTGCGTTTACGGCATTCCTCTTCGTCGTCAGAGATTCCGGCACGACGGAACTGCTCCTCGAGGGCTTCGAGAACCTGGTAAATCCGGGTCCAGTTCATATCAAGACCGTCATCTCCATCAGGAAGAGAACGTTTTCCCAACAAACCAAGACCGGCGCCTATACATGAACAATAGAAACGTCAGTAAAACTCACATGTTCAACGCTGTTCGTTCAATCGTGCAACCACACCACCATTATAAGGAAAACCCGTTCACCAGATAAAGGCTATATTTACAGTTATGTACACAACTCAGTGTTTACTAGTGCTGCAATGAAAAACATTCTTCCAATTAAGTAACCTTGTGAATCCAAACAACAATTCAGTTTTTGTTTACATTGATAGTAGAGACATCTAGTGATGAGTTTCAAAAACTATTTGTCAACAATGTTGTAGTATGTATTGTTGGAAAACGGGTGTCTCGTTACCTTTAGCATTGTCTTCAAGACATGTAGGATTAGACGTTTACCTGTTACGGAGCTAGCGGCAAGGTACACCATCATCAAACCGATGAGCAAGATGAAAGAAATGCCCACGATAATGATTAAGGCATAGGACGGTGAGACCGTTGTCGACGACGTAGAGGTCGTGTTGAAAAGCGAAACGAAAAGACGAGCTGCACTCTCTACCGTCTCTCGGGAGAGATCGGGATCCTCGCTGCTCACCAGACCTTTTTAGCAATTTGCAAAAGGGTGTTTCTTATGTACAAGTGAAGCTATTTACAGGTTTCACATGGTACTAAATCTTATGCCGAAACCCGAGTACTTCATGTTGTCACTAGATGGCGCCGTTTGAATCCGGGCGCCACCATCGGCACCTTACCAAACTACTGATGTTTCTAGCTGATCAACACAGCAGCGATCAAGGAAATCGTTACAGCTTGTGGTAGCTTGCTTGCGGTTGCTGCATAACTGTTCTATGTTACGGACGTTACTATACTTACTATGGAATCTAATCCTAGAGCATAGTTTTATACCAGTGCAAAGTATGCTGCATAAACCATCCGGTAAACCGGACATTACCTAGACCTGATGACACAACAGCACCTGATTGAATTTGCAAGTCAACTGTTTAACCTTTCCGGGAATCCTTTGTACAGATATATACAATGTTGCGTGTTTTGCGAGATATGTACAGGGAGTGCATCGCACACTTGTTCCCAAAAGCGTATAGATATTTGTTTTTCGAAATGGTGACCTGTAAAAGCTGATGAGACTAGAGCAGCTAGGATTGCGAGTCCAACCAAAAGGACTGCTGAAATAGCTAGAATGATCACGAGGGCACCACTGTACGTTGTCGTGGATGTAGTCCCCAGCGAGATGTTCAAGAACGACCTTGCGGCAGTATCGAGAACATTAACCATGTCTATTTCTTCACCTCCGGTCAGCATTTCGGATAGTCCCTGGTCTATGGCACGTTACATCATGTTAAATGATTGTTCAGTTAATTAGCACTTCCCTAATTAACCTTGTACCCCCGTATGGTACGTAGAAATCCACCAGTAAGTAACATTACTTCATGTAATTCAGTATGATATTCAAAATCAGGTAGAAATGAGATGTACTTACTGAAAAGAGGATCGATGAAAGAACCCAGATCGAAAGCCTGGCTAGTTCCGATTGTGGAGAAAGCTACGAAGCTTAAAACTGCTAACAGACGAGCCATTATTTTATCTGAAACAAGAAAAACCCACTGGTGTTAAGAATCAAATTCGCTAAACGTGTGAGCGATTGTATACCAGGTGCTTCCTAGTCGACTGCTGAACAAGAAATATACTTGACTCGCAGCATGTGTTTGCCTTTTATATTAACGCATGAGAGACACGCTCTCCCCCACATGTGAATGCTACAAGCGGTCCCTCGGTATACTACACAGCTTTCAGACCCTGGGTTCCAAAACTGCAGCTAGAAATCCGATTAAGAATCAGCTCGTTGAATTTTCCATATTGAAAATTCGCAACAATAGACGCAAGAATCTTATGGATTCAGCTGAAATTTCATATTATAGATAGGTTTTTTGAAATGAATGATTAATGCATAAAATAGAGCGTATACCGTATAGGTTTTCCTCATGTGAGGAATACTTGACAATGGAGGTATGACGACGGTTTACCCCAACTATAACGCTTGTATGGTGATACTAAGATGATAGTAACATGTGAGAAGAAGATCATGTATCGACTCGATTAAATTTAACATTCAAGTGTTGAGTTCTATCAATGGTAACTGCAGTGCACAGATACGTAAGTGCAGATTCATAAGCTTTGCGGAATTATAGTAACAACTCGAGATTCTGGGAACCCATTCATCATTCAGCTGATTTCATTCACGAAAATTACCCACAGATTCTGTCTATAGCCAAGATCTTTGGATAATTCCTATATTGTTCTATTTTTAATTCCTTTTTTGTCTATTTGTTTACGGGCGTGAATCTTCGACTCCGTTATAGAAGGAAAAACTGGCTAGCGCTAGAGGAAACTATTAGAGAAGAAACCGCTACAGGAACCAACACATCATAGCGCACACATGTACCATCTGCTATTCTAATATGCCGCACTCGAAACACATATGCACTTGACGAGAAAACGGGTTCACTGTGGTGTGATTTTGGGCAAATTACAAGGGCTGTGGGTGAATCTCAATATACGTTTCACAGCCGGAAGGTTATACCTGCAACCGGTTAACAAGGAAGCAGATAACACGTGTCTTTGAAATAAGCCAATCGATCAGTTATTTCCAATTCAAGTAATATAAACTTTGCGGTGACTAAAAAGCCATGTATACGCATCTCTAAATAAGTGTTATAAGGCGGTTTTCCTAGTCAGTCGTTTTTCCTTGTGAGTCTCGTCTTGCCCTAGTTCGTCGAAGCGTGAGCCCAGTGACAGTTATATAGTATAACTTAGAGCCGGGGGGAATTAAGTTAATCAGAAGTTAATTAAGTTGATCATGAATTAAGGTTATAGGTAAACTTGTGGTATGTTGCAAAAGTATACAGTGTTGGTTTTTGTCGTGTTGGTGAATGTGTTGTAGCAACTGTGGGATAAAGGTATAGATGAGCGGTTATGTGGATGATTTCCTTGTAGCTCGTAGGTTTGTCACATGTGTGCAAGAGTCGAGACGGTACATAGGCAGCGTCTCTCGCTGTGTAGTCAGCAGTTGTTCTTTAGCTCTCGTTCTGTCGACATCAGCAACCCGACCAGCTCTACCTCGAACTACCCATCAGAAACTCTTCGTATTTCAAAAACAATAAAACCATGGATAGCGTTGCCGATCTGGTGAATAACCTCTTCACCTCCGAAGATGCCTTCGACGCCGTTGCTGAAACCGGTCGCTTCCTCTACGTCTACAACTCGACGACGCTGATTGCCTCGGTCGGAGGTATCGTTGCTGCCATCCTGGTAGCATCGTTCCTCTGGATCGCCATCTCAGCTGCCCTGACCGGATCCAAAGGATACGGAGGAAGCTACGGAGGTTCTGGCGGTTACCGTAAACGTCGTGCTGCAGGTGAATCGCAACTCCAAAACTTCCAACTTTGGCCAGACGAATAAGAACAATATTCATAAAATATCGAGGTTTTGATAAAATTTTTCGACATTACAGAAGATGCTTATGGCAACCACTCGTTTGTCGAACTGCTGGCACTGCTGGATGAATCGTTCCGTAAACTGGAGATCAACAGTTTCGAGTGTCAGAAGAGGGCCGTCTGCGAAGCACACCTACGCCATGCGGAATCTAAGCTGGGACCTGTTGCAACACGCATTCACTTCATCTTCAGGTGACCCATGGGAATATGCCCGCATATCTTACTTCTAACCCTAAGTCAAAGATGACCAAAATAGTTCGTTTAAAGATAGTTGATCCTGGAAAACTTGAAGTAAAGTAACAATGTGAAGCGAAATAAGTTTAACCACAAGTTGGATGTCAGAAATAACGTGTGGAGGAGACACTGTTAGGGTGATGTGCACTAGAATTTTCCTTGTATGACCATATGCCACTTAAGATGGTCACGGTTCTGTTGATTCACACGCGACTTCCTTGTATATTCCCTGACCGCAGCAAAATTGAACGATCCGATCTGAGCGCTCTTCAGCCGGAATCGGCCAGCTTCTTCGAGGAGTACATCGAAGCTGCTAACCGAGGAAGAAGCAGGCTCAACTGCGCGGTATTCTACCCGAACTGTACCCGGAGTCTGCGCGATCACCTCATCAAAACACCCAATACCGTCTGAAACTCGACTAACACCTCGTTTTTATGAACCAAAGAGTTGAATTTGGATCTTGAAGAAGGAGATAACTGTTAAACGTTTTTAAACAAGCTGTAAATTATTAATAATTACATGCTCCTTTAATTATATTTATTGATGATTTCTATATCTTTCCAAAAGCTTGAAATATTTCCTGTTCTGTTCACTTTAAATACAATTTTTCACAATCTGAACTTGAACTGATAATTCTTTTCGGATGGCGCAGTCTAGAGCAAAAAAAAGCTCCTCAATGGCGAAAATTCTGTGAAATTTTAAAACTGTAGGATTTTATTTTGGCGAAAGTAACAATCCGATTTGAACGAAACTTTAACAGTGCATTAAGGACTACTAGGTTTACACCTAGTATTTTTTGGCTAGCTATACCGCTGAAAGTGTACGAGCAATAAGCAATAAACTTCTCCCCGGCAAGAAGTTCAATAAATAAAGTACGCCATCTAGCGGTAGAAAATGGAACTAATTTCATGTTTAAACCCCTAAATTACCAGTCCTCAACGGACGAAAAACGTATTCCGTGACAAAAATGACAAATAATGTCGATATCCATATTTAAATTAAAAGTACTAGGAGGAGGAGATAAACAGTTGGCGACCCCGCCCCTTAGGGTATTTTCCTCCAATAGGAAAAAACTCACCTCCTCCGCGGTGCACGACAAACTACTGTTTAAAAGAAAAGCAACGGTTTCAACTTTGCCGGGAAATTTCTTCACTGGGGTTTCAAACCAGCGTTTCCTCTTCTTTTATTTTTTTGTTTTTACATTTCGTTTCATTTTCCCTGGAAGATATGAGGAGAAGGATATGTTTGTAGTTTTTAAAATTTTCAGATTTGATTTTCCGTTTTGCCCGGAGGGGGTTCGCCAGTCCACGGAAATGCGTTCGACTTGTAAAATCTTTTGAAGTTTTCCTTCTGGATTTGTTTTGTTGGGAGATTTTCAGGGATTTTCAAAGAATTTTTTCCGCCATTTTGGCTGAAGTGTTTGAGGATTTTCTAACTTGCCAACCCCTGGGTTTTGGCGTCTAGCCTTTCGAGTTTGTGCGGCTCTGTAAAGCGAGCGTCGAGCCACTGGCAGCTCAGCAGCAGAGTCCGCGTCTTTCCTTTTCGATTTTCGGACAAAAGTGGACGCGTTTTGGGTAACGACACTTGTGCGAACCGTTCCTTCTCGCCGTTTCAAACTAGCAACCCTGTGAGGTAAATTTCGCAATGTTTAGACCTTTGGAAATGACCTTCTGAAGCGGTTGGCATTTGTTTTTTTTTTTCAAGTTGGAACTTTGCCAAATTTGTGTTTCGACTGGTTTCCTGCTGGCATTGTGCTGTTTCAAAAAGCGGGTTCAACTTTCCTCGTTTCATGTATCGATTTGTTTGTAAGGGCGGGATAATTTATGTTTATGACTTTTTGGAGAAATTCCATAATTATCAGATTTTTGACATTTTTGTTTTTCGGTGAATACCACAGAGAATAAATTAAGTTATTTGAATTGAGTTTTTTTCTAAAAGGAGAATTGAGCGGTCCTGCTGTTTCGATTTGGTTCTGTCTTTTTTTTTAAATAATTTTTTTTTCAGTAGACGTTCCATTTCCTTCCTTCCTCGCAGCCGTTGCGACTGGGTTTGCTGTATCGATTTTCGGGTCCCTCAGCAGACACAGGGCTGCTGTACGAACACAAAGAACCTAGTTTGACTTTTCCTTTTGATCAGATTTAGATTTAAGTAACAAGTTTGAGTTTTTAATTATTCTTAACAGTTGAATCTTTTAAAGTAGGAAAACCTGGATAAGATTATTGGAAAAGGAGATGGGTCCGAATTCGGGAGCGCACCATTTCTGTCTCAAGTGGAATAATCACTCGAGTAATCTGCTGAAGGTCTTCTCTCGACTCTTGTTCAGCGAAAGCTTTACAGATGTCACCCTGGCTGCTGATGGCAAGAGCATTCGAGCACATAAGGTTCTTTTTTTTAAATAATTTAATCTGTTTATCTAATTATCTTGTTATGTAATGGGTTTTAATGTATTTTATCGGTGTATATGATCTGTAGATGGTCCTGTGCGCTTGTAGTACTTACTTTGAGCAGCTGTTTCTGGAACATCCCGAACCGAATCCGATTGTCATCATGCGGGAAACCAGCTACTTGGATCTCGCTGCCATTATAGAGTTTATCTACAAAGGAGAAATTAATATATCGCAGGTAATTAGTTCAAACTAATATTATAAATAGAGAGAAGCGCCACCTGGATGTCGTAAGTGGAACTATATTCAGCTGCATAGAGAGTTTTGTTGGTAAACAACAACTTATGAAGAACGCGGGTTGTAAATCCACTTGACTTTGTTTCAGGTGTTTTCAACGTGTATTTTGTCTTTTCAGTTTATGAAATACGGAAAAGCGTTAAGTTTTTAATATCGTTAAGCAACGTCATCTAGTCATCGTTTGAGTTTGTAAGTCTGCTAACTTCTCTGTTTTCAGTTTTCTCGACTCAGTAATGGGTATGTCATTGTCCTGTTGTATACTAGTGATTGGTACTTTACCTTCAACTGCAATGTTTCACAGGACCATCTCGGCTCTCTTCTGAAAACCGCAGAGATCTTGCGCGTTAAGGGACTGGCCCAAGTCTCGGCCGGGGCCCCGTCACTCTCTTCCGAGCAAGGAGGAACCTCTCCAGTGACGTCACAGCCGCCTCCGGCTCTCTTGCCTCTCTTCCACTGTCCGAGCAGTCAGAGTGACGAACAGAGTGAAGCAGGATCTTCCGCACCTTCCCCGCCTCCCGCCAAGCGAAAGAGACCCTGCAGTGCCGACAGGGTTGATAGCGAGGAACCGAAATCTCTTAGGGACCCCGGTTTGCGTTCCATCGCAGCCGCCCTCGATCTCCGGTTGGCGGATGACTACGCTCAGCAGAACTCGGACAAAGACGCCGTTCAAGAGGAGAGCGAGACAGTCAAACGCATAAAAATTGATAATCGTTAGTACAGCAATCAATAAATTTATCTTTCTATTCATCTCGAGTGCATTTACGTTTATGTTTGGCCAATAGGAGAATCAACGTGCGTCTTCAAGGGATACACCGTCTTCAAATTCAATGAGTACGTCACACATGGAACGAGACAACAGTACTGGGAGGAACCATTTACTCGCGCTGTCATGGAAGGCATACAGGTAGTTGGATTGCAACATAAGATTACTGTTCCTACATCTATCTATCTGTACTTGTAGCATATGACATGTAAATATGTAAATGTTGAATACTTATGCCGGGCTGCTCGGAAGGTCCAGCGCTTAACTACTGACTACTAGGCTCTCTACATACAATATACTAACTGACTAATAACATACTTAGAGGATGATTCTATAATTTAAGTCGAATTATTTGTTGTGATGATTAGGACCGAGAGTTGGATCTGAAGAAAGGTGCAGAGATGCTCGGCGTCTCGTACAGTACGTTATACGGACGGTACCGAGAGAGTCACGGTTACCTTCGAAATGCCTGGAATAAAGGACGTGAACGGTCCAGTGAATCCTGGTGGGAAGCAGATCGAGTTGACGACGGCCAGCAGCGGGAGAACGGGAAACGAAGCAGCTCGGCGGAAGAATTGGTTGTCGAGGTGGATAGCTACGGAGTTCTTCCGCAGGAAGCTTCCAGAGAAAACAAAGAGTCGCTTATACTTTCTATAAAACATGGGAAAGTCCAAAGAAAAACAACCAAAGATCACCAGAAATGAACAGCTACCATCGACTTCTCTTTCACTCGTCGTATCTTTACAAGGTTCTAGCCGACTATCTACTATCTATCTACCTACCTGTCTATCTACTCTCTCTCTCCCTCTGTTTGTCTGTCTATCTATCTATCTGATATATATCTATCTATCTATCTATCTGTTTCCTGATTTATCCGTCTATCTATCTCTCCATTATCTATCCATCGTCTACCTACCTACCTATCCTTCCGTATCTATCTATCTTTCTGTCTATCTGTCTATCTATGTATCTCTCCCTCTATCTATCTATCTATCTATCTTTCTGTCTCCCTATTTATCCGTCTATCTATCCATTATCTATCTATAATCAACTACCTACCTACCCATCCTTCTGTATCTATCTGTCCATACCTACTTACATATCTATACCTAACTCAGTCCTTGTCTCTATTTATCCATCAACATCTATCTATCTTGTTCTGTCAGTCTGTCTATCAATCAGTCTATCTAACTATCTATCTAACTATCTATCTTTAACCTTTATATCTCTTATTTGTCTACCCATCTATCGTCTGCTCTAACTCTCCATCTATCTACTTATTTATCTATCTATCTGTTCATGTAACTTTCTATTTCTGCTGGTATCTTCAATGAAGCAAGCAAGTTTTGCATCTTTTCGTTTGACACGCTTTCGATGGTGTGCGCACTGCATTTGAAAATCCTTCGTTCTCGCTAGTTTGTTTCCAAATAACCAGTATTCTGTTCAAGTCCATGAATATTCTGAACTGTTGTTGCCATATTAGAATATATCGCAGTATAATTATGTTAAAGTTTAATTTGTACATCGGACATTTATTAAACGCATCCAGGTGAATTAATCGACGAGCTTTTATGTTGCGTAAGAACCATTGACTTGAGATCGGATCTCCCAACAGAGAACTAGCGAACAAAGCTACGCCAGAAAGATAATGTAGGTAAAAGATTAATTATATTAAGTTTTATTACAGAATCATGTTTAATAATTATCTTAAAGAACCTTAATTAACACTCAAATTTTGAATGCAAATACCCAAACCCTAATCATAATCACTAGGTACTTAGTTAGTTAGTTAGTTAGTTAGATAGTTAGGTAGGTAGTTAGTTAGTTATGTCCTTAAATTATTGGTTATTTCGTAATCCGCCAGATGGCAGCAGTTGTGTATAAAATACAGCGACGTTGAACTATAATCTCATTTATTTCCCACATATAAGAATATTATAATTCTAAGTTGCTATAAATAACTTGCATCATTTTATTACAAGTTATAAAAATGTAATAGCATTCCTATATTTTAAGGTAATATATTTGTATTTATGTTGTGATTTTGTCAACAATATCAGGTTATACCACCATCATAATAGTAATCTTACTGATGGTAATAATTTTGATATTAAATAGTATTACGAATTGAATATAATTATAAATAATTCAGTATCTTAACAAGGGGAAACTGAAGTGCATCACCCCGTCACTCGTTTCGTTTAAAACGGCAATAGTGGGATCTATGGCTCTTTTTAAGGATGTCGAGTCGAGTCAACTTGGAGTCGACTTAGTCGACTCGACCTGATGTTGACTTTTGGAACGGCTCGACTTGGTGTTGATTTTGAGATCGCCCTTACGAAAATTTGGTCGACCCGAATAGATTACTAGCCGGTTCCCGACTGACATAAAGCTGCCTTGCCT
>JAIQCU010001618.1:0-18278 GCA_022114935.1 Leptestheria dahalacensis
GGGTATTTTACCAAGCAATGTCGGAATCTTGTATTTTCACCCCGTCTTTGGTATCTGTCGCTCCCATTGGATCGAGTCCATTAAAGACATAGGGGTTGCGACAGATACTAAAGTCAGTATACTTCACTGAGAAGTCTTAAAACATCCCCCCTCCCGCGTCTTTGGAATCAGTCGCCCTCAGTGGACAAAGACCATTGAAGACATAGGGATTGCGACAGATATCAAAGTCAAGGTACATTAGACTAAGCAATCTTGTAAACTCGTATTTTTAGTCCGCCTTTGGTATCTGTCGCTCCCATTGGGCCGAGTCCGTTGAAGATGGAGGGTTTGCGACACACTGTACAAAGTAGTCTTGAAATCTTGGTGCCTGCTTGAATTGTGAGTTGGATTTCAGTGTCGGGAGACTTGTTCAACTTTAAAGGTTAACTGTGAAAGTCGACTTCAACATAGCTTTGAAAGCAGATTGTTGAAATTAAAAGTCGTACCTGAAACAGTCTGGTTTTTATGTCGACTGCTGAGTTGGCTTAGTGCCGTTTGTCGTCGCTATTTTGGAAAGTTCATTGAAACTCGGAGTACAAAGGGAAAAGCAACCAGAAAGTCGACTTCATAACAGTCTCTAAAGTTGGAGAACTTTATTTACATGTTGGCTTTGAAGTCGTGAATGAAAAAAATTGAAAAATCGGATTTTGGAAAATTAATTTACACATTGGTCGCGAAATGCCAAGCACATAAATACGACATTTAAGTTGCCTTTTCGGATCAAACTTTCACGACTCTTGTCAAGCAGACTTGGTAGTCTACTTAATTATGGTTTGAAAGTTGGCTTGTTTTCGTTGCTTACTCGACAAATCGACACCCTTTCAATTAAAAGTTGAGTTTCCGAATATTTTCCAGTCACCTCAGCGAAAGAGTTTTGACTGCAGAAGGCGACCCAACTTGAGTTGATGTCCCGAAATGAATGAGAAAAGTTGTTCAGTGCCTTGCGAAAGAAGTTTGGGTACCAAATATTGTTTCCTTACTGTAAGGTTGGATCGACCGAATGAATTAACTTAATTAAGTTAACTGTATGTGATCGGCTCCGGTCAGAATCTAGTCCGACATGTGTCGAGTCGAGTTGAGTTGTAAGTTTTCGTAAAAAGAAAGAGAAAAATCGAGACGATATTGATTAACGATATCGATTTTAAAATGTGAAATGTCTGGTTGTGAAATCAATCAGCCAATGTCGTACAGTTGGTTCTATAGGGATTCTGAACTTTGAAGGTTGATTTCCTGTCGCCATGGTAACCGTAGATGGCTGCTGACTCGATTCGCTAGCCATTTCAACTGTCGGACTTCGTATGATTAAGTTATGTTGTGATATTCTTCTTTGTGGTTGCTTAGTCGACAGCTTTAGTTGACTTTGTGGTTGAGGTTATACTTAGTTTTCCATTGTCGAGTTGCCGTGCGAGATTGGCTTCCTACTTTTACGTTTGATTTTCCTTTAAGTTAAGCTGATGGTTAACTGTGTAGTCGGATTCTTAGTCGACTTGCTAGTCAACTTTGAAGTTTCGTTCAAGATCTGAATTTTGGTCGACTTGTTATTTGACTTTGTAGTTCACTGGTCAATTACCTGACAAGTCAAATTTCTAATCGACTGTTTACTTCATGAACCAGCTTCAAAGTTGACTTGGTAGTTGACTTCGTAGTTCAGTCGTTAGCTGACTAACTATTCGACTTGTTAGTTACCTATTTACTTTCTAGTCGTCTACCTGATCAAGTTTCTAGTCGACTATTTAGCCGACTGCGTAGCACTTGCGAATCAATGAACTCGCTTTTTTCTCGACTTGCCATCTTGTTAGTCGCACTGTTGGTTGACTTCATAGTATACTTGACAGTTGACTGACTAGTCGACTTCCCAGTTTATTTGATAATCTTTTTAACCCAACTTACTACTTTACGAAGTACTTGATTTACCCACACCTAGTTCTTAGTCGAGTATTTAATCCAAGTTCTTAACTATCGCTTAACTCACTAATTTTGTAACCCACTTGTTAGTTGACTATCTAGTCGACTTCTTAGCTATGCGTCGATTGTGTATTCTCTTTAAGGAGCTACTAAGTAGTAACTGATCCCATAGTCGACTTGCTAGTTTACTGTGTTACGATCTCGACTCCGATCTTTTACTGCAACTGGCCAACTTTCTAGTCGACTTGTAAGTTGACTTCCCATTTTGGGTTGTTATATTTGACGCCCTGGCTTGTTAACTTCGTTCCTAGCACAATTTCTGTAGAAAACTAGTTAGTCGACTTGCTAGTTGACTTGGTAGTAGACTTGTTAGTCGTTTTAGTAAAAGACTTGCTAGTTGTTTTGGTAGTAGACTTGTTAGTCGTTTTAGTAGTAGACTTGCTAGTCGTTTTGGTAGTAGACTTGCCGGTCCAATTGCTAGTCGACTTGCTAGTCGACTTGGTAGCAGACGTGCTAGTCGTTTTGGTAGTAGACTTGCTAGTCGTTTTGGTAGTGGACTTGCTAGTCGACTTGGTAGTAGACTGTTAGTCGACTTGCTTAACATTACCCGGGGAAAAAACTTTCTTACCGCTCTGTGGCTAATGGTTGACTGTGGCTGTTATAACTTGCCAATCTAACTTGTGAAGTCGACTTGAAAAGTTGACTTGAATCCTCGAGTGCTTCTCGTTCTGGGCCAAACTTGTGCGTTCAACTTTACAGTACACGTGAAATGGAAGGCGAAACTTGTGTCTCAAGGCAAGTCGCCAGTCTGGCTTTCACAAGCTTTACTACTCTACTAAAAGCCAACTTTGTAAGTCAACTTAGCCTTAGCCTGTAATGTTGTCGTTGTTTTTTTTTTTTCCTTTAATCGACTGTATGTCGGGTTTCACCCCAGCTCGAGTGTTTGTCCTTGTCTACCAATGTCGGGGATATTAGTCGGGTGTTCTAGTTGAAGTTGACCTATCGTCTTCGCACGCGTATCTTAAGTGTGTCAGACTTAATCAGTTGATTAAAACTGAATTAATCTAACTGAAGGTTATATAAATGTTCATATAGTTTCGAAAGTTATTCCTCTGAGTGTCAAGTTAAACCGGTTGACAATGTTCGACAGAATCGGTGGCTTACGAATTCGGCTCGGGCAACGGCCTCATCACCTACAACTACCCCGAGGACCGGCGACCGGACTCGAAGAGCGATATCCTGGCCCTGGGATTCATCACGCTCCAGGAGAATGCCCTCTTGGCCCGCATCACTAGCGCATCTTCCATCGACTACCTCGACCTGGAACTGGTACTGGAACCACACAATCTCCATCCCTTTGGCTTCCCTCATGATGCATTCCTTATAATAGCAAATCCGCCCTCATTAAGTCAAATTCTAATTCTGTTAATCACAGGTCGATGGCAACGTCTTTGCCGTGTACAACATGGGCTCGGAGGATTGCCCCATTGGTGAATTGGGAGTCAAGGTCAACGATGGAGAATACCACGTGGTTCGGTTCACCCGGACCGGAACCAACGCCACCCTGCAGGTGGACGACTACAACGTGCAGACCAAGAGTCCCAGCGGCAAGAAGCTGCTCGTCTTTAACAGCCAATCGCAGATTCAGGTCGGAGGTAAATGGAACAAGGCCAAGAACAGGATCGAGAGGCCATTCGTGGGCATCATGGCCGGATTCGTGTTTAACCGGTAATTGTGTGAATCGATTTTTTGTATCGCTGAATATCAGCTGTGGGTAAAAGGAGCAGTGGACTGTATTTTTCAATATTTACTATAATTTCATTTTTCTGAAATTTGAAGCGAATTAACTTTAATTTAATGCGTTAATTTAATATACGGAAATTTCATAAACGGTCAGGATCCGAGTGTTGGATCTCGCTGCCGAGCGCGATCCTCGCATCACCACTCAGGGATACCTGGAGCTGCTGACGTCGATCCCGTCGGATTACAAGCAGCGGCACCCGCAGTACATCCAGTCGATGCAGCGGTCGCCGGAGAAGACCCAGGACGACGACCGCGACGACCTGGTCATATCCGGCGCCGGATCCGGCTGCCCGCCGGCCATACTCGACGACGAGTGCGTCCCCGTGTACAGCACCGGCAGTGGTACGACACATAAAATTCATTTTATTTACCACAGTCACTCTAATTGTAATTAAGTTAATTAGCTAGCGTAATTAATGAGGTTAATTAGTAATAATATGTAAATTATTATATAAAATAGCGAGTGCTAAATCACAATTTGAAAACGCATCAAGTTAGAGTTAACCATAATGTCAATACAGGAGACGATTTGATTACACCCGTGTACATCGCACCGACGAGGCCGCCCAAGGCCAAAGTACCGGTCAACCCGTCCGAATTCTATCCGCCCTGCGACGACGAGGACTGCGATGAAGAGGGATCCGGAAGCAGGTTCGTCACCGAAGATCCCGCTCCGGTGACAGAGACTGGTAAATTGATTCTGGTTTGATGTAAATTAGCACATAGACTTTTATCTTATCACTAAAGTTAATTATGATTACGTTAAAGATAATATCACGATTCTTACCTGCTCGGTGGAATTAAACGGTACTGGTTTATAATTCAAGAACCCTCGCCGAGTTCCACGACCATTCCACCCTCATCCCCGTCGTGGACCCCACCGTCGCAGTCGACGTCGTTCACTCCAGCGCCGACGTCCATCACCACCACGGTCAACCGGAGTACGACGCTGCGCCAGCGGCCGGTACCCAGCACCCGGCAGCCGGTGCCCTACTCGCTGCCGGCCACTCGACCGCCGGTGCGCACGCGCGATCCCTCGAAGGATCTCGACGCCATCTGGAACAAGGAGACCGAGCTGGAACGCCAAGTATTTTTTCTTTTTTGCATTTTCTAGAGTTCTCGAGACGCTTATTATTAATTTTAATTTAATTGAAAAACCAATGGTAACTTTAAAAAGAGATTAATTTAGAGAAATTATCATAGCAAACTAACTTAATTAAATAGAGACTTATAACAGTTAATAATAGTTTTAATGAAATCTGATCTTGAAAAATATAAAACTACTAGCAATGTAGTAAATTAAAAAAATAGTATAATTACCAATAATACAGAATTATGTTATAGAATGCGTATTGCGAAATATACAGAAACAGTAAAAGTAAATTTAATAAAGTAAAAATGGTAATTCTAATTCAATTTTAATTATAATTTAAATAACATTTTTAATAATAATAATAGAATGATAATAAATGTAATAAAAGTTAACTGAAATTTAATTAGAAACACAATTATTCTATTGCAGCGCCAGCTGCAGCGCCAGAGGGAGCTGGAACAGGCCCGCGAGCGCGAAAACAAGCGCAACCTGGACCGCATCAGCTCGGAGGTGGCCGAGAACACGGCCATGTTCATCGGCATCGTCGCCGGCGCCCTCATCGCCGTCATCCTGGTCATCCTGCTGGTCCTCAAGCTGCGCAGCCGCAGCCGGCCCTTCAAGATGGAGGAGAACAAGACGTACGGTAAGGCGCCCAGTCACAGCGGATCCAACGCGGCCCTCCTCAATGCGGGACACCCGGTCAAGAACGCCCCGCCCCTGGTGACGACCGCCACCCTGGAGAAGAAACCGCCCCCGTCCAAGAAGAACGGCAAGGATATTAAAGAGTGGTATGTCTAAGCTGCTCGACCGAGAACTGGTGAAACTTTTTTTGCTACTTATAATTTTAAAAAAAAATAACCACCACCCAATTTATTTTTAATTATTATTTAAATTTTTTTAAAAAATCCGATTATCCCTTGAAATTAACAGAATTTTTTTCAAAAAAAAATTGGACGTTTAGCCTCCGCTGTGCGCGAGGCTTTTAACCTGTCAAGCCGTCTATCCCCGCCCCTTTTGTCCTATTTACCTTGAAATTTTTTTAAATATTATTTTAATTTAAAATTTAATTAGTCTGGTTTTCTATTTTTTAAACCCTTTTTTATTTTTATTTTTTCCTTTAAAAGATAAAAAATCGGAAATGTCGTGTTCTTTTTCCGACAAAATCCCAATCTCTCACCTTCAACAAAGGCTTGCAAACAACAATAAGAAAAGAGGTTGTCATTTACCCGACTTTGCACTCGTTGTTTATCTCCCTCCTCCTCCTCCTCCTCCTCCTATTCCCTGTCCCTCGTTAATTTTTTTTTATTTTTTTTCTTTCTATTCCATGTCCATGAATCCTTGCTGCATTGTTTCTAAACATATATACGTTAACGTACACACATTACAATTTTAAATAAAAACATTAATTGACTGTACCGAATCCTTGAATTTTGAATCGAAAACCCAAGAAACGACGGATTGGACTCTCCATCTCTCCTACCTTCTCTCTATCTATCTCTCTCTCTCTCTCTCTTTCTATTCCTTGCATTCGTGAACGTGATACGGTCAAGTTGAAGAAAAAATAAAAAATAAATATTTGTTACTCATTATACCAAAAGAAAAATCACTCATATTTGAAATATTTTTTTAAACATTATTTTTTTTATTTATTTAACCCAGCAGCAGCAGCAGTACCAATCTGTCTTTTTAAAAAATTAACACAATCTTTAAATCTAATTTAACTTTAATTTTTTTCCGGTTTTGAATTTTAACCCCTTCACACTGAACTAATTTTAATTAATTAGTATTTTTAAAAAAAAAAGCGTCGAAAATAGGATCCAGCCTTTTAACCGCACACACACACTGCAGAATTCAAGATTGTAACACGAAAAATTATTGGGAATTTTTTTCTTAAAAACAAAGAGGAACATTGAATCAACTCCCCCCCCCCCTCCCTCCACTCACTCCCCCCTCAACAGGCGGTCACACACGACTGTGGAATGTTCTTCAAATCATCTATTTTTATTTTTAAAAAAATTCTATTGTTAATGATATTAAAGTTAATTATGCAAAAGAAAAAATGGGAAAATTGTTTGGTTTTGGACGGAAAATGCGCTGTTCTCTGCCCTCGTCGATGGCTGAGTAACCGGTTACTTGACGAATTTGCACAACCCCCAAAAAGAAAAATTAAAGTAACCGGTTACTCGACGATTATTTCTATATATAAAACCGAAACTTTGGGGAACAGCTAGAAACAAGAAGGAAACATAGATAATTGCAAAAAAAAAACACAAGAGAAATGGTAAAACGATGGAAAGAGGAAGAAAGGGGAAAATGTTACACTAGAGAGCGTTGTTTTCGTGTTCTGCCGTAGCCTGCCATTTGAACTTGCTCTTCATGATCCACTGCTGGCCGGCGGAATTGTCGCAGCGGCGGAGTACCGGCAGAGTCACGTCGCGGGTCTCGGGACGAGACAGACAGCGGCCGGAATTGACGTGCCGGATGATGCGAGTCTATTTCCAGAAGAAAAAAAAATAAAGGAGTTAATTAATAATAATACGACGTTTAAACTCGATTAGATTTAAAAGAGTTCGCTGCTGTTAAAAAGTTTAGATAGTGAAAATGAAAAAGGCAAAAAGCGGAGGAGAACCTCTTGGTCGTAGATCCACGCCTGGTTTCCGGCCATTCCGTGGCAGCGGATCAACTTGACGGCGCCCTCGTTTCCAGCAGCGTCCAGACAGTTGTCGTCCGACATGATCTGCTGCCGCTTGGTATAAGCAAACACCTGCAAAAGCAAACACACGCACACACACTCGTTTACAACAATCATAGTCATAAACATTATAGCAACTTTCTAACATTAACTTTAAATAATAACTAAAGTTTTAAAGTTAATGTGAATTACACGAACAATATCTAACGAATGTACCAATCCGATTTTAAAAACCAACTCGACAGAATAAAATTACAACAACTATTATTGATAGCCAATTAAGTGATGGAACTTGAGACTGAAATTACCTGATTGCCACCGAGACCGTGACAATAGGACATGCCCAGGTTTTCGCCTCCCTTCCGGCCCATCGTGTCCAGGCAGGACGACGTCTCTGCGTTCTTGATCTGCGATTTATACATTCCATTGTCATTTAACTTTAATTACACTAAAAATTTAAAACTTGATACAATCAACAGCATCAATGAAGTACAGTATCATAATCACGTGATATGTTAATTAACAGATTATAAATTAATTAGCAAATTGATTGAATACTACCTCGCCGAGGAAGTAGTAGTCGAGAGGCATCTGCGATTCGGGATAGACATTCTCCAGGTACCAGCGGAAGTTCTTGCACTGGAGTCGCTCCCTCAGAGCCCGTCGTTCGGACACGTCGCCCACTTCGACACTGCGGGCACCTGTTCGTCGTTGAAACGCGCATCGGCGGATCAAATTTAAATCAATTAGTTTTAATTACATTACAATTAACCACAGAGTCCAACTAGAATATCAAAAGGGTTCGCAATGAGTTTTTCCCCCCTGTGGTAACCTCAATTTACCATCATTTTTTTAATTAAAATAATTAATGAATCCAATTAAAAGGCAGTCGTAATACCGAGAAGATGAACAATCAGTGCGAACCCTTTTCCCCTCGTTAATTAGCACGTGACTCAATTATTTTGGTGTCGAGTGGAAAAGGTGAAAATCAATTTCAAAATCTACAGTGCGAGTTGCGTGATTGGTTAGTTTGTTTTTTTGGGTTAATTCATTAGTACTTAGTAATAAGCGAAATACACCTCCTGCTTAGCCCCCATTGGTCGATCCAATCCAATCCAATTTCACCAATGACAATTCGACTTTGCCTTCACAACATTTTTTAAAAAAAACTTCGATATCAATTTTAAATTTACAACTTAAAATAGCTGTTTCATCTCATTGTAACCGAGGTTGATCGTTTCCACCAATGACCGAGCAGGAGGCGTGGTCTAGCAGAGTGGGAGGAGCATCGATTTATATTTTTTCGTTCTGGTTTGTTCATTTAAAGTGAAGCCACAGTGGTGGTTGTCTGTACCCGGGTTGAGTTCATAGTAGAACTCCTTCCACTTGTCAAGCCACACTTCAGCCAATCTGGCGTTGTTATGGTTGACGATACGTGCCGTGCCTCCCGGGAACGAATACGGTGTCGTTTTGCGAAACACGTGACCCACGTGGCTACACGTCACGATCTCCAGCACGCCTCCGCACATCCAAATCTACTCGCCAAAAGCACCAAAACAACAACAACAGCGAGTAGCAGTGAGGTGAAGAAGACAAAAAAGAAAGAAAGAAAGAAAGAAAGAGAGTGAAAAAAAAGCAAACCAATATTTGACCGCCATTGGCCCCAAAACACGAAAGGGGCGTGTCCAAATCTAAAACTACTCCATTCCGATTGGTTAGTCTAAAAAGCACTTAAACTTAAAATCATTAAGAAAACAATAACGAGTTAGTTTTAGTGAAGCTCGTTAAGGCATTGGTTAGTAGCGTTTTTTTTTGCGTGTTAGTGTCCTCCCGCCCCCTCCCCCGTCGTGTCCTGATTGGTTGATGTAATGTAAGAAGGTCACGTGACCTTTTTTGGCGGGAAAAAAATCCGCGCCCCCCTAATCACCTGGATTCATTTCGTAAAAGAATTCCCTCCACTCGTCCATCCAGACTTCGGCGACGCGGGCAGCGTTCTTGTTGACGATGCGGGCCACTCCGCCCGGGAAGGTGTAGGGCGACTTGTCACGGAAGACGTGACCCACGTGCGAGCACGGGCTAATCTCCAATATACCGCCGCATTGCCACACCTAACGCCCCCGATTTCAATCGTCATACTTGTTTTTTAACTTTAATTTGAATTAAATTTAATTTGCATCTCCCCCTCCCGCCTATTGTAATAGAAACTGAATTTTCATGGTTTCTCTTTTAAGTTAATTTCACTGATTTTAGATTCCGGCCGGTTGAATTCGCCTGTTTTTTCATTTACTGGTTATTATCTACCTGTCTGACTTGGTTTCTTAACATTCCCGGCTGAAGTATGGATTGCTGATCGTCCCTTTCGTCGTTTTAATACAACTAACTGAGATATCTGTGTTTATCGTTATCATACTAACTATATTGACCCCATTAGGGCTAATTTACCGTCTTACATGCATTTTGATCGATTACTTTACAGGTTAACTTAATAAAAAAGTAATGATGATGATAATATAGTCAAGTTATGGAATACACTAATGTTAAGTAAAAATCGTAAACAGCGCTAACGATACTAAAGACATTTAGCGAATCTCATAAGGAGTTACAGTAAACGAAGATAATGAACATTAAATTAAATTTTAATAGAATCATGAAATGAGAATAATATTTAATGGTAATAGTAACGTGGATTTTGCTGGTGAGCTGGTAAAGTTTGGATTTACCCTGAATGACATTTCGAGGTTTTCGCCTCCCCAGATGTCCATGCCCTCGTCGTAGGTGCCAATTTCCTCGAAGAATTGCTTGTCGATGGAGAACAGGCCTCCGGCCATGGTGGGCGTCCGTAACGGCTGCGTCCGGTCGCCGTTGCGCCGGTCCATTTCTCGCTGAGGGACTCGGTACCTTTCAATTTATTTAAAAAGTAAAACGTTAGACGAACAGACAACCAGAAACAGTTTGTTTACAGGTAAAAAACAAATTTGATAGACGATAAACAACCAAATCGTCTAACAAACAAACATAAGATCGATGTAAGGAGTAATCTTAACAGACAAGCAACAAACATTTGACTAGAAGATCTTGAAACAAGCAAACTGTTCATCAAACAAACAGCCAGTTGAATCAAGTTTGTTTAACGAGCGAACAAACTAATCCAATAGACGATAAACAACCAAACGAAAGATCGACGTAAGAAGCTATTTCAACAAACGGGCAACAAACAAACATTTGACTAAAAGTTCTTAACGCTTCTAAACTGTTCATCAAACAAACAGTCAATACGAGCAAACAAACTATTCCAACAGACGATAAACAACCAAATCGTCTAACAAACAAACATACGACCGACCTAGAAAGCAACAGGCAACAAACAAGATCTCAACGTTTCTACGTTCAAACAAACAACCAATTGAATCTAGTTCGTTTAACAAGCAAACAAACTCCTCCAACAGACGATAAACAACCAAACCGACCAACAAACAGACACTCCATCACAAAAACAAAACCAATATCATCAAACAAGCAAGACATACCCAATCAAACAAACAAACAAACTTTGACAGCTAACGGTTAACCATTCAATCACAATGTACAACTACTTTCTCCCGTTTCCATGGGAACAGAACAATAGCCAAAGAGACTTCGCTTAATTAGGTAGAGAGAGTAAACATACCAGCGGAAATTGAGCTTCCAATTGAAGCCACCCCAGGTCATGTCGGAAGCGGTGACATACTCGAAGGTTTCATCCGAAATCACGTCGATAATGGGGCACACGACCGTTTTCCTGCACGTGAAATTCCATTTCAATTTCAAGTTATAAACTCAGCCCTAATGGTGACTCATCTCATTATTTTAAGTCATTAGAATACACCATTTAAGACATTATGCCTAACCCAGTAAGAATAGTATTATTCACCGGTTGAAACGATCGACAATAGTATTTCAACATCAAGGACGATACAATTTCTAATCGACTTTTAGCGGTTTTTACCAACAGGAATTCCGCTCGAACCAATTCAGCGAAATTTACCCAATATTCTTAAAGTTGACAATTTCAACATTAATACAATCATGGGTAATTAACCGTGCGTATAATTAATACTAAAATGCAAAATATATAAATTTTAGTTCCAATAGTTTAGACATGATATACAATATCGATATTTGATACCGGTTTTCAGCGATTCTAGCCAGTAGAGGTTCGAGCCATCCTTGCGTGCACTCGCAATGGGCATCCAAGAAGGTGATGATTTGACCCTTGACCACTTCGGCACCAATGAGACGGGCGCGGATCAATCCCGACCGTTTACCCGTCCGCATCACCCGCACGCGGACCGGCAGCGTCGCCACGTAGTCTTCCAGCTGCCGTCCCAAGTAATCTAAAGACACAATCATCTGTTATTAGCTTCACATCATAACAATACAATTACTGTTTCTCTAATTACCTCTCCTGATTGGCTGAATTGTTAAATGATTCATATCAATACAAATATACTTCTAATCATTAATGTCATTAACCTAAAATTACACGAGTTCAAATTACCAGCTTATAAGAGTTTAGTCTCTCTTTGACTACTCGTTTACAAAATTTAAAAATAATATAATTAAAACTAATGTCATTAACACTAAAAAATGAACTTACAACTACAATTTCAAGAATATGATGTAATTATAATTAAATTCATCTTAAATGTACCAAAATAAGAAAGAATTAACTGATAATCATCACCTAGGAAGTTTCTTTATCAACTTTCACAAGTTAATGTTATTTCAGTTTCAACTATTCAATTTGACCAATTAATTGACTTGGGGATAGACAAGATTACATTAAAGATTATGTAACATATAAAACGATGTTAACGGTACAGATATCAAAATTCTCCAGGAGTTTATGTTAATTTAACTTAAAAATTCTCAAAAAGACCTCTTTCGCTGGCGTCGTCGACGAGGATGATCTCTTCGAGTAGCTCCTTGGGCGAGCGGTTAATCACCGACCAGACGGTCCTCAGCAGAGTCGACCAGGCTTCGTTGTGGAATACTATCACGATGCTCGTCGTTGGCAGCAGCTCGGGAAACGTCTTATCGTGACACCTGTTTTTTCAAAATATATTTTAATAATTTTTCACAATTAAACTGATTACTCTACTAATTACATCATTTCAGGTTCTAATCTGAATTAATTAATTCTCTTAATTAGAAATCTAGAAAATAGATCTGAATGTGAAATACCCTTCGAGTCGGACGTCGGGTAAGGATCGGTTGAGCGAGATGCTATCGGAGGCGAGCAGGTTAAACTGGTTGAGTCTGAACTTTTCCCGCATGAGGGCTTCCTGCTCGGCGGGCAGCTGCACGGCTCGTCCCAGTTCGCCGGGCAGGCTGGCGTGTTCGGGCACCACGCTGGGTGGCGTCCAGCGCCGCAGCTGGCTCCCAGGGTAGGTCAGCGGAAAACCTCGCTCGTCTTTCTCCACCTATTTATTTTCCAACCAATCAGAAAAAATTTCATTAATTACTCAATTCATCTCATTATTTCTAAATCTCATGCCTCATTAATTAGTTAAATTTTAATGCTATTTACATTAATTAACATCAATTCCCAATGGTTATTTCCTTCAGTTTCTAAATTTCTATTAATTTATCCAATACGGAAAATATGAGTAAACGTACTTCGTTATGCAATAAAATCTAATTTAATTCAGTTAATGTTAACGCCAATGTCTAATCTGCAATCCCTCCTCATCTATAATGTCTTAAGTATCAAGTTAGTCAATTATCGATTACTGTTGTTAATTACATCAGACTTACAAATTGAATTTCAGCCAATGGGACTTTTTTTCTAATTTATGTAATTTAATTGCAACGTCGTGGCGATTACAATTCAACGTAAACATTTCCCCCCTCTTTTCATTAAAAAATAAAACACAGGTGTTAACACGAGAAGGGCATGTTTGTGTTTACACAGCTGTACATATTTTTCTACTGTATATATCCACGTCAACGATCCGTAACAGATTTCCTTTATTAAACAGTCACGTCAATTTAAGTAAATTTTATATTTTTCCCACTATTTTTTAAACTTGTTGTTAATTTGATTTTGTTTTATGTTTTTCTTTCCTGACTATTTCAAAACTGTTGGTTAAATTGCGCAAAAATGGACAATGGCTTGAACAAGGTCAGCGATTAGTCCCTTTCACTTCTCCTTTCGCCCCGTAAAGGTCTTGTGAGTATTACCACTTGTACCTTAGCTCAAATTAAAAACGATCCATAATTTAATTTCAATAAATAATCTAATTTAACTAATTCATCATTTACAAGGTAATCCAACTTTCTATGATACTAGTTTTGTGTAAAAAGTTGAAATACCGTTTCGAGAACTGAATTTTTATCTCCCTGGTCTCCGACTCGGGGTACGAAGGCGGCGACATTGTTGGCGTCCTCGTGAAGTATCTCTCTCTGAGCTGGATGCGGATTCTCGGCCATCCGCTTGTGTTCGTGATGCGAATTGACCGCCGGCGCTGCTGAACTGCCGCTGTCCGAGTAATAAAACAAGAAGGCGGCGTCTAATAAGAGCCACACCAGTGACGTCATAACAATGATGCGACACGTGTGCATTCGGATCCGTCCGCGAAACATTTCTGCCTAAAAATTGGTTTAATTCTTTTTCAACTCGGCGCTAAATTTGGCAGGATTTTCGGTGAACCACTGGGTTGTTAAGGTCCTGCAGGGTGGCGGGGGAGGGAGGAGGAGAAACCTGTAAAATAAACAGATAATTGTAATTAAACTTCATTGTGTCCTGATAAAACTTAATTGAATTCTTCGTGGGGTGAAGTCTTCCGGCTAACGGGCATTTGTCATCAAAAGAAAGTGAACGTGACAGAAGAGGAAGCCTCGCGGTCCGATCAACAAGTTTATTAACCCCAGCTAGGGTTTTATCCAAAAGTGAGTACGATTACCGGTAACGGTTACTCTCCGGTTACTCCCTTTAACAGAGATGATTACAGCGATATTTTTTTTTCTCAATTGGACGGTGAAAGTACCCTCTGGGCATTATCACTATCTTTAAAAAAAAAAATTTAAACCAGGAGTAATGAGAGTCGAATAGGTTTCGCGAACAGTCCAGAATCCGACGATCACGCTCGAGCGACGAGCCCCCCTTTCGTCCACAAACGACAATACCACGGCGCGTACGGGTTTTCCACATCCAGCGCAATGCGGAGGCTGTGAAAGTCGTACGAGAAACGGGGCTCGTCTCGGAACGTGACAGCTGCTCGACTGCTCTAGAAATGCCCGTCCTTGTAAGTGTCACACAATGCTTCAACACCTGCTGCTCATCTCGTACGAAAAGGTGAAATGAACAGCCTACTTTCTGACTGGCAGGGCGATAGAACTAGACCTTTGAAACAGAATTACATATTGAAAAAATATCCCTACCTGAACAGTATACAATGGTAAGATTACACACGGTTGTTACTGAAGAATTAATTTACAGTGTTTCAGTTTAAAGGAGCCCGGTAAAAAATGAAGTGAAACGTCAGTTAAGTGCAGTGCTTTCACATTGCATGACGTGGCTGCAGCGTTCTCGAAACAAAATACAACTGTAGGATGGGACCAGGGACGACTTGGCGAAACAGACACTTCACCACCGCAGCCGATCCATTGCCATAGGTAACACCTACTCAGTGCTTCCACTCCATTCAAACTTCAATCACTTTCTTAATTTAAGTTAATTTTGTCACATGATAGCCTCAGTCTTTAGTTCATCACAAATATTTAGATTGAAAACTTCAGTCTCTTTAATGGTAGTTTAGGCTGATACTTCAATTGGAATAGAACTGAGATTAGTAGAAAGTAGTGTTGACAGTTTAGGTGGAAACACTAAACAGTGCACCGTTAGATGGGAGTCTCCTTAGATCTTCCATAAGTCTTTTATCTCAAATTGTATTTTTAAAAAGATACTGAGATCTTAAATGTTGCTTGAGTTGCAAGTTTAGGGACATTAGTTACAAATTATCTATTTATCTATGCCTGTATCTTTATGAAATGGTACGTGGAAGGTTGCCAATTTGAGCAACGCCCACCTGCCGCTAAATGTAGTTTCTAAGTTGACCGCTAGATGGCGTAACTAAATGAATTCAATACTCGCTGGCGGATTTGTTTCATGCAAGCCGTATGAGTTTTTTTCAGATTCTTATAACTTACCAAATTGTTGTCTAGTAAAAGACTAACTACGGGTTGTTTCTAACCAGGATCTAAAAAGTTACGATAAGCTCAAGCTGCGAAAGTGTCTGTACTCCCAAAAGTGCGTCAACGTCAACGCTTTGTCAGTCTCTCGGATGTCTTTTTTCTGTGCTTCTTTTGTCATAATTGCTGTAAACGTCATTCATGTTCAGCTTGACTTTAAGTGAACCTCTCTGACTCTTCACTTTGAACCTTTAAACCTCTAACTTTGAATCTTAACCTTTCTCGTGCTTTGCGACCTGGTACCAGCTAGTTTGCAAAGCTGTCCCCTGTTAGTAAGTTGTTTTGAATCGTCTCACTACAAGACTGCCTATCGCGTTTTCAGTATAACTTTCCTCCATTGATTTCAAAGCGACTTAAACCGAACAGTGTAGTGTTATTACCTTTTGGGGACCATCATTGAAGCTGTAGAAGTTACATATGTGAAAGTAGAAGTTAACGTCAATCAGGTATAACTATATAACAAACTGCAAGGTATTTGTGTATTACATTTGTGTTTTTCGACAATCCTCGGCTTGCACGATGTCGTCTGCTTGAATTGATCCCATGGCAGAGTTCACTACCATTTCTTATTGTAGCAGACGAACCAAGACGAACTCTGGCAAGCCAAGGATAGCTGCTTAGCATACAATAAAGGTTTGGTGGATCCAGTCTAACATATTCCAACAGCGTCATTAGTGAAAGTCTTCTGTTAAACAAAACTAAGGGATAAGACAAGACGAATTCTTATCTGCTCAAACTCCAAAAATTGATTGTTTATTTCGTATTTTCTTTCGATCCAAACAGTGAGAAAACAATGTTAATGACCGCACAGACCTAGGCTGTATACCTCAACAAACAAGCAGACCTACACAAGTTATATATATATATATATATATATACAAAAACTATCTCACATCTACAGTCTGTTCCAACTAAACAAGTCTTGCAGAACGGACCCATAGCAGAACTCGACACGCTCTTTGTTACATGGCAACCGTATAATCCATCTTTGGGAAAAGCTTTTGGAAGTTTCCCAGCACAAACAGACAACATGGAGTGAACAAGAGGCACGCACTCGTTTTTGTTTTAACTATTTCTTAAAGATCTGATAATATCCTAAGTGATGCTGCTTTAGAAACTCATGTAAACTTGTAACTTCTCTCTTTACAGTTTTGGTTACAAAACTTGAAACCTTTTACTGTGGTTACATGCAACCCCGAACTGATAACAAGTCGGAACCGATAAGTGAGGAAACCAGAGTTCTGTAGATTTCGTTCTTGTTGACTAACTTTTAAGGTTCGAGTCCACTGCTATTCTGCATTCATCTGACCGCCTTGCAGAGAATACACAGGCCCATATTTAGCTGCTAACAGCATTCAAGATCCAGAGCACGCGTCCTCGTGCGCGCGCAGTGCACATTTCTCTCTCACTGTGAGTAGTTCAACTTTTATATTACATACTCAAATGATTCACGTAAACCATACCGAAAATGCATTGTTTATGCAGCTATCTGCGTACGAAAACAAGGAGACTGTACCCGTAGTCATGCCGCGCAACGGTCATCGTCTGAATAGGAAAGAACCAGAAGTGACCATTTCTGCAGCTTCGAAATCCCTGATCAGTAAAACAGCAGGTATGAGATCACAAAGATTGGGACTGGTTTTGTGTTGTTAGTTATTGGTTGAATGTTTACGTAATGCGTGCGCGTATTGCGTAGTAAACGCTTTGGTGTTTTTTGCTTTCTGTCGGATTGCAGATAAGCTGCATGGTGACAAAGGGTCACTTCCAGACGGCGCACAAGTGAAACCACGTGACCTGCTCAAGACGTACGTCAACCAGGGTGAAGATGATGAAATGGTGAGAAAACGTATAATATGGAAATGATCTTCTGCTTCGTTTCGACTTTTTGTCACTTTAGCTAAAAACTAACACTTTATGGTAATGAGGGTGTGATATAACATTTCCGAATTCAGCTCTTCCATGGTGTTTAAGTTTAAGTACATAGATCAATTTAGGTAAATTGTGTTAACGTATTCGATGTTAAGTTGCTGTTTACCCAGCCTATGCACTGCTAGCTGGAAACAGGAAATCCAAGAGCCTAATCTACTCGTTCTGACATGTTAACCTTCTATGAGTGTTTGCATTGATGTTAATTGCACATTTCTTTTAAACATATAGGAAATTCAAGGCTACCGGCCTAGTGTGTTCTTGCGGTCAGTGACTTGGACGGCCATCTTGGTCACCGCTGGGGTCCTTCGACTTGTCTTCTACTGGTTCGATGAATGGTTCCTCAAGTGCACTCATGTGAGGTGTCCTTTGAGCGAGGCTCAAACTGTCTTAACAATTGTAAATATTTCATTAACGTTTCGCTATTATTAGTTTCAAAATGTAACGCTAGATGGCGTTTTCAAATGGCGCCAAATTCAAATTGTAATCTGGTAACGGTTACGTTTTCTTAAAGGAGTACTACCAGAAGAAACACCGGCACGTTCACGTCCGGCCAGTCCAGACTTTGACCTCAAATGATATTAAGTA
>JAIQCU010001619.1:0-18431 GCA_022114935.1 Leptestheria dahalacensis
AAATTTACAAGACTGGCAGCACTATTGAACTCAAATGTGTCGTCTCGAAAGTTCCTGGTCCAACGGCTAATGTCATGTGGCGCCATGGGCTGCGCTTGCTCAACTATGATACATCCAGAGGGGGAATCAGGTTACATTCAGCTCCTTCTATTCAAACGCTCAAAATATATTCCAGTCATGACAGACGGATAGACTAAAGTTGTGTTCGTAAAAAAATATTTCTACTCGGTAGTTAAACTTACGTTCAAGTTATTCCAATTGTCGCTCTCCGGGTGTTTGAGTTTGCTCATTGAACTTGTTCGATTAGTGTGAAGACTGACCTTCTCCCGTATGGAGCAGTGAGTCGATTGTACATAGCTAATGCTAGTCAGCGCGACGCTGGAAATTACACCTGCGCCATCTCCGATCTCTCATTCACCACTGTGATCGTCCACATACTAAACGGTACGTAATCTTTCCTTCTTTCTTCATAGAGTAGCTATTTTACAGTATACTGGTGACAAGACATCATTTGTAATTACTAATAACACGTTTGTGTTTTTCTGTCTTAGATACTACTAGTTTCGGCCTATATTGCTATTATTACTACTGCTACTTCTACTGTTCCTACTACGGCCAGTATAACCATTACTAATCATCTACTACTACTACTACTACTATTACTACTTTATGCAAGGCTACTAATTAGTGTTATCTAACTACTAATGGCAGTAGTAGAGCCCTCTGCTACTTAGTGAAACTGGAAATATTGTACCTTTTCGCAGAAAGTAACACTGTTTACTGTTCCTTGTTCGCTACTATTAATACTACTGTTGCTACAACTACTAATCCAGTGTGTTGTTTCATTTTAAGTACTACTGAATGTTATCATTATGCGCAGTAGCTATTAATACCCGATAAATTACAATAGATTGTTATGTGGTGGCTAAACTAGACTGGCCATATATTAAGCATTAAGCAACTGCTTGATACTGTTTCATATTTCTAACCACTAAAAGTGGTTCTCAAAAGTTAAATGTGATACTGAATGAGATGAACGACTGCACAATCGATCGGCAGAAGTAGAACGATAGCTAATGTAAAGTGCTTTAAAAATTTTTAACCGTGAAACTTGTAGTGGTATGCTGGATATACTTTGTTACTGGTACAAGCTAAGGCGCGTGACGATAAGTGGGTTAAATAACTCTGGACGATGACTTAAGACAGAGTGTCAGACGGCGAGTAACGAATTGCTCTTATTATAGGAGAACATCCCGCCGCAATGCAGCACGGACATGCATGGAGCCTAGGCCACAGTTCACTTTCGTTGCAAATGATGCTGCTGACAGGCTTGTTGGTGTTCTGGATGGCCCATACTCGGTAACAGTCGACTTGTACGTAAAAACAGCCTGTCACATACTACTCAGCTCATGTGTCTCCGGCCCATAAGCTAACGGTAACCATTATTCTTTTTCATGACATTGTTCTATGACTTTTCCGTCACTGACCCCATTGTCTTTTCTGTGACTTCTCGAAAATTAACCTGAAAGTCTTTGGTTGTTTCCGTTCTAAAGTTCCAGCCTTTACAAGGCTGGATATGTTTTTCTAATCCTTGCATTTTTTTTAAAGTTGTTGTGCATTCAGTTCCTGAAACTTTAACTTTTTTGCAGGAAAAATATTCTGGATTTTTAACGGAGGCTGTGCTGTTAATCCTTGTCACAAAAAATCGAAAGTTTCGTACGCGTCCGTCTTATACTCCAGTCCATCTTTCTTTTCTGGGTTTCGGGTCTCACATAAGGGCTTCCGGTTTGTCCATCTCCTGCTAACAGATCCAGTCTCCATTCTCTGCCGGACTGGAAAAAATAGAAAGAGAAGAAAGAAAAAGAAGGGAAAAGGAAGAAAAAACGGGTGATGACCCTATAATTCCCCGCGGGCCTGGTCGCTAGAGATAATACGCTCCAAGCATCGGATGACACTCTTAAGAAAAGCGAGCTGCAATTACGCTTGGTGTTTATTTTGTTTCTTAAAACGGCCGGCCCAGAATTGAGTGTCTATTGGAGTGTGTGTGTGTGTAAGGCCTCTCTCTCCTACTCGGTGTGTGTGTGTGTGTGTATGGGTTAGCTGGTGTTTTAAAGGCATCTGTGTATGTAAACTTGCTCTGCTGGATCAATAACGAATATAAAGTGAGCTGGCTTTTAGAACTCCAGGCAAATGATTCGTGTACTGCATGAGAGGGAGAGGGGTGGCAATGCGTGCGTGTGCAGTTGGCTCACATTGAATTAGACTGTGAACAGTGCATTTCGACCCTCGTCCTTTGATTTCCTGCAAGTAATTATAATGTTGTCGTCTGTTGGAAAGAGAAACAGCACACAAAAGTTATCTCTATCGATCTCCAGCCATTTTTTTCAATGCTACACACATGAGGGAGGATAAAATTACTCAACTCTTGCTATAACGAAATAATAAAATCAACCGCAACCATGTAAACATACTAGGAAACACATACCGCTTTATACTATCTATAGGTGTGTTTTTGATGGAAAATTACGTATATCGCATGATGATTGATTTGCATGTATAAAGAGAACGTATTATTTACCATTGATGTTCAAGACCGTCTATTTGTACGACACAAGCCAATGATTAAACGAGTTTCTGATTGACGTTCTCTGCTTGTACTGCTTAATTATACCGATAGAAAGATAAAGTGAGTATACACAGACACACACCATATGCTTAACGATCTTGACTTGGCTCGTATTGGTTTCATTTAGGCTGATTTTCAGTAGTCTGATGTGTTATTCTGGCATCTGCTACGAAAACTAATGACGCCACGGAGGAAATGAAGTTGATTGCAGCAGCCTTTCCCTTAGTCCTGGTGAAGAATGAATCAAACCCGTAATTAATGGCCAGCGAAAGCATTTGGGGGATATAACACTCGCCACCCGCTTCCTGGAAAACATCATCTTCCTACATACGTCTTTTCAACGTTTCACACGTCACTGCCAATTCAAGTCAATTACAGATGATTAGCCGTACTATTTACTTAGAAAGAGATGGAATAAATTTAAATAACTGTTTCACAATGACCCCAATACAAATTGTAGGAAAACCGATAAAGAACCTACCAATCTACTCATAAAATAAGCTCTTTACACGCAGTTACTAATGTAACTAAATTTAAGTACTTAGCGATGTAACACTTGCACATGGATACTTTAAAATAATGTTCAATCGCCATTCGTTAGAAAAAAACGCAAGTTACTTTATTGACGAAATACACAGGGGTTTGTTTTCATATAAGAAGAATCGCTTGAGACAAAAGTTTATACAAATTCCAAGTAAATATAAAATAACGTGACGTTTTTCTTAGTGTCATAGACTCTTTCCAGTGAAGTTTTGGGAACAAATGCAAGAAGAAAAGGAAACGACGGTGCTGGGCTGTGCTGTACTGGACGTCGTGTGGTGAAAATCTGCAACCATTCCAAGGGCTTATGTATTGAGCATCAATGCTCAGGAAACAATGCGAGCAGCAGTGCAATTGCAATATCCCCGGTGTGATCCTTGCTATCACGCCATTTAAGCAACATGCTCGCAAACTTTCCGAAGGAAAAAAAAACAAAACAAAAAATATTAAATGATGTTATCAAATCAGTGGTCGGCTGTGGAAGACTAGGTCGATTCAAAAGTTGACTGCGCTCACACGAGCCAGCGATCCTTACGAAATATTAAACTATGTATGCAATAGTTAAGTGTTACATAAACTGGACAATGGCGTAATGTTTCAAGTTTACGTCCATGGTCCCCCTCCGGAAATTTCAGCGTGATATAGCCCCAGGGCAATATATAAGCCTGGCCCTTAGAGTCTGTTTTAGAACGACGGTTTCAGTAGTAGTAACATAGTCTGGGGTTACAATTCACAATTTATTTAACCTTTTGAGTACGCTGATACCCTCGGCAGCTAATCGCCTTAGGGCCTAGTATTTTCTAGGAGCCCTACTCGGGTAAAAGCCAGTCCTTGCGTAACCATAAACCAAGAGGCTGATCTCTTGATGCCTGGTGTACAGAAACTGAAATCCTGCCTTCAGTAAAGAGTACCGAGCTTAAACTGGGGCAAGAGTAGTTGTACTATACGGTTAAGATATATCTACCCAATTACCTTCCTACCTACCACCTAACAGCCTACACAACCCATCTATTCCTCTATCGATCTCCATCTAACCCCTATCTCTAATTTATCCATCTAAACAGCTACCCAGCTGTCTATCTATTCGTTTATCTACCAATCGAAGTATCCAACTATCCAACTATACACCTAACCAGCTATCCATCAATCCACCTAACAGCCTATACAACCGTGTCTATTTGCCTATCCACGTATCTATCTATCTATCCATGTAAACATCCATCCGTCCACCCATCTATTCCTCGATCGATCTACATCTAACACCTATCTCTAATCTGTCCATTTAACCAGCTACCCACCTATCTATCTATTTGTTTATCTACCTATCGAAGTATCCAACTATCCATCTATCCACCAAACCAGCTATCCATCTATCCCTCTAACCAGGTATCCATCTTTCTATCGAAGATTTAACCTGAAGTTAGCTTTAGAGCAGAAGCTGAAACCATGGACGTAAACTATCTTCTCATACCATTTTGTTTATCAGATAACATCAGTGACACAGGATTTCCCGGAGAGAATCTAGACTGAATAGGAATCTAAAATTAAAAGTCATAAACGTAAAATAAAGAACAACAACAATCTAACAGAAGAACCGGGCCAGACAAGAGAGTGCTCGACTACGCTACTGCGGATCGTGCAAACATGCCTATTAAACGGATCTAAGAAAGTAATGAAATTAGTATTAAAACGTACTAAAAGGATGGAAAGGTGATCTTGTAAATGTTGCGTGCAACAGCGAGGACTATAGGGAAACTAAATGGGTCCGAAAACTCTTTGTCCGTGGGTGAGGTAGAGGGAGATACCCACCACCACCACCACAAAGACTCCGGCGCCGAGAAGCACTAAGATGCAGCAGCATAGACGTCGCCGGATCTTGTCGTGTGACGATTTCCTCTGCAGCAACGAAACATTCTGCGTATCCAGAGTGAAATCTACGCACATTGCATTTTCCTGCCAAAACGAAATAAACAAATTCATAAAATGATTTGCATAGGAATCATGAAAGATATTTGGAGTTTTGAAATGCACTTCCTGCTCAGAAATGCGAGTGGTCTACTCCGCCCACATGAACAAGTTGTGTGGAGGAGAAGTGCATAGTTTTCTCGTGTAAATAATGAGTAACAAACGTGTCTGTAAATTAGCTTTTGCCGTGTTTCAGCATGAAATACTTGCTTTAAGCCATAACTACTGAAGAACAGTTAAAATGTGTTCCTATTTAAGATTCGTCTATAACTATCAGTTACACTACTGTAACTACTGTATAGTCTAAAGTTTAAGATTTTATTTTAGGAAAACAAAACACCTGATTTCAGTGAAACTTTACCAGGAAGTTAACTGCTATTACACGTACATTTGGCATTTTTTGGGACGCTATATCTTTGAAAGTATGGGCGCAATAATCAAACAACTTCTCCCCATAAAGGAATTCCAATTTTTTGCTCTAGACTGCGCAATGATATCCTACAGACATTGAACGTGTTTTTCCAAAGTAATTATTATTCATTCGTCTTTAAGTTGCGATTTGCCCTGTTCAAGTGGATTCGGAGGAGCACTTTTTCCCCTTTTTTACGAGGTGGTAAATTTTAGCAGTAAATTGCTACATTGTGTGCAATCGACGCGTCTGCTTGTCCTTGAGCTGGGGAAGTTCAGAGCCCTTTCCTAAAGAGGTAATCTACTGTGCATGTGTAAACAAGAAAGGCAGAGTTTATAATCATACTGGTGTGACCATTTCCTGTGTGAATTTGAAGTCGGTGACGCGTGTCTGCATTTCATACACCTCATCAAGGACAGCACCTGCCACCCGCGCTCAAGACAGAAAAGGAAGAACTTCATTTCAGCAACTGGGCAAATCGACTGTGTACACCGAACTCTTTTCGCTTGCAAATAGATTAACCTCTTTTATTTGGCAATGTTTTCATTATGTGCTACTAGTTCAGCTTCCTGAGTAATGAAATTCAGTATGTATGAGCTACTTGGGTAATACAGAATTGCTCAAACCTCTATTTCCAGTACTCTGAATGTCTGAATTAAGAAGTCTTAACTATCTGTTGTAATGTGATAGTCAACCATGCCGTACTCGTAGCGGAGTAGCTGATATCGTTACGCTGTGATAACCACATGGAGGTACAGTCAGTTGATTGCTTATTGCTCGTACAGTTTCAAAGATATAGCTACCCAAAAAATACCTGGTGTAGACCTAGTAGTTTTCAGTGCCATGTTAAGTTTTCATTACAATCGGTTCGTTAGTTTAGCCAGAATAAAATTCTAAATGTTAGAACCTCTTCGTTATAAGGTGCGAGTTTGATTAAGCCAAGGTTGTTTGGTTTCGCCAATGTCTGTCTAATGAGTAGAAAACACGAGGGGCGCTTTTATGTACAGACTAGTATAATTTCGAATTAAGCCTATCAAGTAGCAAGCACACAAAAAAAGAAGAGACGCGTCGACTGGAGAATGGCTCCGACACAGGGAATCAATATAAAGTGACTATGGCAACACTATCGAGGAGATAACGCCTAAGTAAGGCCAATAAATGAGACTTGAACGATGCTGGGCAAAATGTTCGTCACGTACAAGTACTTAGTAAAAGTGACGCTCGTCAAATTAAGCCGACCCAAGTGAGGGGTTTACAAACTCCTAACTATACAGCAAAAAAAAACCTCTTTAACTTTATATTAATGAGCTCTTTTAGAAATTAATTAGCTTGTTAAAGATACCTTAAGAACTGTAAAGAAAAGCCAGCTGAACAACCATACGACCTTTCCAAGATGTGTCTAACCACGTGGTGAAAAAGGATACTTCGAAGTACGATTGACTATTTCATAGAACTAACTACGGATATCTAGTTGCTAATAGAGTACTATACATGTACACATCACAGTATGCATATATACTAGATTCCATTTAGTACATGTACATCATTTGTACACATACTATGTAATACAATACATATACACGTAATATGTACTAAAACACAACTGTACATACACGCATACGATATGAATAATACTGTCTTATAGTACATGTTCCATACGTTACAGACGTAAACATAACAGTATTAGACCATAGGTTAAGCATGATAGTTTCAATGTTACACATATGTAACATTGTATGTATTTATAATAGGTATGCATGATGAGTTTATAAGAGTATCCTCAAGACGATTTGAAGAACATAAAACTTATAGTTGTGTCGGGTTTTAGGGAGTTTGGTAACCCCTCTAGTCGAAAGTGTTGGCGGTCTTTGTATACTTACGGGACATGCAGCTCCGTAATTAGGATGCAGTTGTAAATTTCCGTAAGTCTCCTTGTTGGCAGACGATCCGCCAGAAACGGCGTTGTAGTTCTCCCATAACCTGTGCTGATGCGGCGACTTGGCACTACCAATTACACAAAAACTCTTGAGCTTCATAACACGTTCTCCACTATTGCACACCACCCCTCCCCATATTACGACTACATACACGCTGTTACGCTGCAGCAATAACTGTTAGCTCTACATTAAATGCTAAATTCCATCACATGTAAACTGCGCACGAGTCTGGTCCTCTCTTTTCTCGTTTCCAGCCAGTTACTGTTTGCTTTAAACTATTTTAACTCTTCCCTATCTTCTTCAAAATGGTCAGGAGTACTCTCTGATGAATGTAATTAATTTTTAGCTGGGTTTTTCTTCGTTTCTTACCGACTTCAGAATTACTTTTCCTTGTTTCTGTTTACATTTCGTTATTTGAGTTTCTGAGCTATTCATTTGAAGTGTTTACCCCGGAGCTGCTTAAAGGACCCCCGACGTCTGGCCTCAAGTCTAACAGCCAGGCAAGGTACGTATAGGGGCTTACGCATTATGACGTCATGCCACGTGACTTTCTACAAGACTCTACAGGCTTCTATACGCCAAAAAACTAACTTATTTGCAGGAAAAAATGAATTTGCCTCGTTCTATATCAATATCTGAAGCTAAACAAAAGAACGTGATATTTCCCATGTTCATGTCAACATTACGAGAATGACATTACGACGGATATATCCTCAGTTTTGCATGGAAAGTAAACGTTCAGCTGGTTCGCTAGACCGTCAAGATGGCGGACAGTTAAAAATGCATAAGCCCCATCACGCTACCGCTTCTACTTTGATAACAGCAGTTCAGCTGAGTCCAAGTAGGGTTAAGGGTTAATGCACCTAGCGATGGGCTTATCCCGGAAGGCTAAAGGTAAGGCAGCTCCGACCCTTGGGCTAAATATTGGGTAAGAGTTGCATAATTTGTTCCAGGACAAGACAAAATATTAAGTAAAGGACCCAAACCCTTTGTTAACGGGATGGTAGCTGAGGTCAAAGTTGATTTCTCTTGCATAGTCCGGCCCGTACCCTGGGGCTGTACACCCAGCCAACCATTTATAAGTTGATCCTGTAGAGCAAAAGCCAAGCTAGGGTCGTAACACGAGAGTTCTATTCCCTTACCTCCCGTGTTTCAGTGAAACAAACATCCCGTTTCGCACTACTTTGCTATGATTACTACTAGTCTAAAAATTACAGTTGAATAAGACAAGAGCAAAACCTACTAAAAAGCAAAGCTACCGTAAGTTGTCCAGTGTTAAGTCTTTCCATTCAAGTTACAACTTAAGCTATTTACTTGAGAAGAATTTGCTTTTACCTCTTGCTCGGTTGTGAATGGTTGACTTGGCCCTGGAGCCTTAGATTGCTGGCGTAATACTGTCCATGGCTTTTATTACCGGATTGAACGGCCACCTCATTGCTTAGGTTGTATTCGATGGTGGGATGTTGGTAGCGCGGTAGAAACTGAGGACTAAGCTTTAATTCGTTACTTGTGTTTTTAGGAGGCGCCGCAGGAAGAGCGCCGGCAGCAGCTGGGGACGGGGTAGCAGCTTTATTCCAAGTATTAGGTTCGTTATCGACGGTATCGGCAGAGAAAGTAACTCGCCTGTATCCCGACGATCTGGAGGAGGATTGTGAAGCGTTGGACACCCGGTCAAGTTCGAGCTGCACCTCAGTGGAAATCTCGTTAATCGTCTGGTAACGAGAAAAGGCTTGACCCGTGGCCAGCGTCGAGAAAGGCTGCAGGAATTGGCGCGGGATTTTGGTGGGAGTGAAATTGATATCGCCGTTGCGGGGCACGTATTCCTGATTAAGATTATCGTAGCGGACACGATGCTTTTCGTCATCGCTTTCTTCGTCCAGTAATCGAGCGCCGGGTCCGTTGGAGCGAGAACCCACACTCCTCTCCCATAAATCCTTCATTTGAGACACTTTTTTCAGCACTAAACTACTGGACGTGCTCGACCAACTCGAATTCTTTACACTCGCTGCCGGAGGATAATCTGCATCTAGGGTAGACGGAGGCCGCCATTCTTTACCCAGGGCCCGAGAAACGGTAGTTAGTGTTTTACTCTGACTGAGAGTTTCGCTCAGCTCACGAACGGCCGCTTCTGCCGATGTCCGTCCATCAGCCATCTCTCCTCCTTTTAGAGGTCGTGAAAGGGTCGAATCGCCGCCGGGAAATTCGTAACTGGTCCACATCAGCAGAGAATCGGTTATAATCGAGTCCATCGTTCTTTCTCCCGGCAGCGGCGCCATCATCATACGATCCGCTTGAGGAGAAGATGAAGGTGTTATCAGGATCTGTGTCACGTAGTTCTCGTTCTGTTGGACGATGGCTCTGCCAGCGTCCTGCAACGGTATCGAACTCGTCGCTTGTCTATTGTTGTTTGGCAACTCTGACGGCCATACAGGATCCGGGATTGGATGAATATTCTGCGGAAGACTTTGCAGATCGTATCCTTCCCAAAGTGAATCCGCCGGAATTGTTAATCTTCTTTCGGATGCCGCTACCAGTGATGCTGGATCTTCAAATTGGGATGACATCCGAATTTGAGTCACATAGTTTGGGTTCTGTTGAAGAAGTGTAGCTCTTCCTACGCGAGGCAGTGTAATGTCTGTTTTTGCAGCTGCTGGTGCAGCTGGCTTGGACGACCAATCGCCTAGCGCGAAATGGCGTCGGTAATCATCGGCGGCAAGTTGGCGAATTGGATTTTTTGCCTCAGCTTGGGGTAAATGTTTATCTCCGATAAGACTCTCGTATCCCGATGAAGTAGGACTTTTACTTTGGCTTCGGTTGGAGTTGAAATCGTGCTGGTCTATTGTGATGATGGGAGAACTTTGCTCTTCTTCAGCGTCTTCAAACAAAGGATTCACCCTGTGCAAAGTAAGCAAAAACTCAATGACAAACAGACGAAAGAGAGAAGAGAGGGAGAGAGATAGAGAGAGAGAAAAGAAACTGAGAGAAAATCTAGAAGAGTCCCACTCAAGCTCGCGAAAAAAGCAAATTACAAAAAACAGTCGTGCTGTCCTGACTAACAAATCGATGGCTATTTCCCCTTCCAAACATACCAACATTGGTTTAAATTCCCTACCACTTGATAGCTCTGAGTTCAGATCAAAGTTATGACACAAACTGTAATAGTGAAAAACGCCTAATGATGAAACTAAAGGGGAATGAAACACAAGTTACACTGATCAAAGTTATGACTGAAACTATAATACTAAAAGAGCCAACTATGGAACCACATCAGGGTAAGATAGTTTGACTGAGCAAATCAGGAACTAGTTACAAATTTGAGTAAAATTTCTGAATGAATACAAATAAATCGATCGCAAGTTATTAACTCGATTTTGCTGTGATTGAATGCAAGTCGGAATTAGTTAGAAGTATGATAGTAAATATATACTGAACAGAATATTACCGAATAAACAATAGCATCAAACAAATAGAAACACTGTTAACTACTTTTTACGATAAACAAAGTTCATATTACTCAAAATAGTAGTTCAGTAGATAGTAATATGTAAAATCAACTTTAGCATTATTATGTTAATTGAAATTAGTATAACTCAGTTGCTGTATAGTTAATTACTGTGACCTTATCTAGCTGTATGGCAGAATTGAATTGGAAGAAAAAACACCGTAATCCAACTAAGGGACAAGAGTAGTAAACAGAGCGGCAGTGGTGGCCGACGTTGAAGGATATAGGCGAATATTGAATTAAAATTCTTTTTGTTCGTTTGCAGTTAACCTCGTAACAGAGTAGATTTCCTCTCGGTGACGCTTGAGTGATGATAGTCCGAGTTTGTTGTGCTTCTTGACGTGGACACTGAGAGAAGCCAGCGGGTCATCTGTAACGCGGGCCATCGTGTGAGGAGCCTCGACTCCAGCGCTCGGATCACGGCTTCTCGGTTGAACCATCCACTTCAGCATCTTTTCCAGACGAGCATTTCATCTGAGCTCTCACCTCTACCGAAATAATCTAAACGAAAGATAACAATCGGCTGTAGTGAGCGTGGCAGACCATTTGTTCTTTCACGTAGATATTGAACGTCTCTCACACTGCAGCGCCAACTTGCAGTACCGCAAAAAATAGCTCATCTCTTGTTTACTTTGCCTTTGAGACGTAGAGAAAAAACTTTATTTACTAAGTTGTTGTTTCAACGTACTTTTTCTGGTCTTTTGTAAGAGAGAAATTTGTGTGTCTTTGTGAATATTGAGATTCTTACTGTTGTTGTCGAATACATTTTTAAATTCACTTCCATCTCTGTCACACAATTTTTGTCTTGCTATCTGTCTATTTATCTATCAGTCTATTTATCTATCTATCTTTCTATCTGTCTATCTGTTTTTCTGTCTATCTGTCTATCTGTCTGTCTATCTATCTATCTTTCTGTCTATCTATATACCTACCTATCTATCTATCTATCTATCTATCTATCTATCTATCTATCTATCTATCTATCTATCTATCTGTCTGTTTATCTATCTATTTATCTATCTATCTATCTATCTATCTATCTATCTATCTATCTATCTATCTATCTATCCATCTATCTATCCATCCATCTATCTATCTATCTATCTGCATACGTCTTGGACCAGACAGAAAACACATCCAGATTTGTTAAGCAATCTATCTGTTTTTATAAACAACAACCGCATTGACCTTGTTAGACCCTTTTCACCAGATATCCACTAACCAGGTTCCGTCTGAATTGAACGTCGTTCAGAATAGCAACCGACTATAAAGTAAGTTGTCTCTCTCACCGGAAGGGAACGGCGATGGATATATGTATGTACCCTCGGTGAATACGAACGAACCAAGAGATAGGGAGAGAAAAAAAACACACACACGAAAATCCTTCATCGAAAACCATACGTCAATGCCAGGATTCCTTTGTCTGATAAGCATCCATTAAAACTATTATGCTACGTCGCCTGGGCGAATCCACTGCTTTTCCGGAGCGATCCTAATACACATCGCCAACTCTATAGTACGTCGCCCAAGAAGATGGCAATATATCTCGCCGCAAAGCAAAGTTATGGTCTGCGTAGATGAAGGGAATATAAACCTTTAGAATGCGCATCTTATATATACGCAGTACTAACCCTTGGTCGCCCTTCTGAGAAACCCTTGACTTCTATATAGAGTCCATAAAATCTGGCGTTAATACAACCCCCCCCCCAGAAATAAAAGAATTCTTATATACCGATCCCCTTGTTCTCCTAATCGCTGCAATAGTGGCGCCGTCTGCGGCTGTATTGAATTCAATATAACGTAGTTGGATATAACTGAAGAATATTAATGTAAGTTTGTATGCAATTTAGACTTTTTTGGGGGGAAGATGTTGAAGGGCATTAACCCAAGATGGGTAGTTCAGCCGCAGAGCTTGAAAAAAAGGAAATGTAATTAATTATAGTTAATTATGCGCATGGAACACGCGCGTCGGAACCCATCTGCTCTTCTTTTGTGGTTACCTCCCTCCAAGTGTTTTCTTCTTTGCGTGCTCCTTTTCAAGTCCTTAACACTTGCCCGTCTATTGAATGGATAATGCTTCTTGATTGGAAACTAAATTTACGTGAATGGGATCAACTACTGGGAAATCGAAAATAATTTTACGTAAACAAAATTTAAGTTTTTCATACAAGTTTGGTTTTGATGATAAACCAAAAATGAAATTGAATTCATTCATAAAAAATTAACCTAACCAACAAAAAAAGGTTACAGAAATAATTCTAATTAAATATTTACTTAAAGCTCCTGACGACGATAATGACGCGTGTTATGAAATTAGGTGGCCGCCGATTAATTAAAATTATAATTAGTCTAATCCAACATCCATAATTTAACATTCCTGTTGTTTAACAGACTGGAATAGCTCAAGTTTTCGGCCAAATCGCAGACGTTTTTCAAGTGATTCAAATGCTAATCACGTTTCAGTGAATCGATACAGTCAAACATCGTTCATCATCCGATTCAGTTAGGTGTTTTATCTCATAAGTTTAAGAGTATAGTTTAAGATAACATAGATTTTGAGATTGTTTGAAAGATGTCCAGTACGTAAACATCGTTTCGCATTTGAATCGTAAAGGTAAGAAGAAGTGGTTTGATTTTATTCCTTTGTAAAATTAATTATCAAAAGTTGAAGGGTATTTGAATTTGCGAGGCGTGACGTCCTCCTCCTGTGGGTGTCCTTTTTCCGCTTGAGATTCTCGGATAATATCTCTGACCAAACAGAGAAGGGCAGCAGCTGTTTCTCTACTAAATGTGTTCCGGCCGCCAGAGGGCAGAGCGGAAGCAGTTTGTCATAAAACGGTGGCTTAGGAGAGGAAAAAAGGTTAATTACATGTGACGACACCTTATCATCGGAAACGACAGTTGGCTGCCGCTTTTCCCAGCTCGGCCGCTCGTTCTACCTGCGCTCAAAGCGCCATGTAGATAAAACATCGGACCAACAACAAAAAATGAGGACGAGGAAATAAAACAATCGAAAACAAAGTCGGATTGTATCTTGTCGGGCTTGTTCTTCATTGAGTATTTCGGGGGAAGACTTGCGAAAAACGATAACGATGTTCTAGTCAAGTTCGTCTTACCTTGAGTCGACAGACTAGTGTCTCATAAAAGTTAGATAGATAGATAAACAGATAGATAGATACATAGATAGATATACAGGTAGGTAGACAGATGGATGGATGGATGGGTGGGTGGATGGATAGATAGATAGATGGAACGATAGTGTAAGTCAGATGGATGGGTGGATGGGTGGGTGGATGGATGGATAGATAGATAGATGGAACGATGGTGTAAGTCAGATGGATGGATGGATGGATGGATGGATGGATAGGTGGATGGATAGGTGGATGGATAGGTGGATAGTGCGTTAGTCAGATGGACAGATACAACAGATAAAGGATGACGTAATATTAGTTTGGTGGAAACTTTTATAGACATGTTAAGGACTACTCAATAAAGTCTGAAACGCTAGTAAACTGCTCAAGATAATCAAAATTGACTAGAGACTATAAATATATGATAATGTAGTGTCTGTAACATGTCAGTAATATGTCAGTTTCTCAAAACTACTGTATACGTCGACTTGACAACGTCACAGTTATCATCAACCAGTTGCTATACAGACATGTTAATTACTAGTCGTGTTACTATCTAGTCATAAGCAAGTGGACAGCATAACTATGTACCGTAGTAGCAAATCCTCGACAATATCCTCAGTTATCGAATATTTTTACCTTAAGACATCAGTTTTGCAGGCGTCGGATAGGTAATTCATCAAAGCTCAAGATATGAACATGACAATAACTTGACAATAACACGACAATATCTAGGTATAAACCAAACATCCGACATCAAATTCCCTTATTGCCAGAAACCGTAGTCCAGACTGGGAATTCAACCCCAGGAAACAATGTCGTGACGACTTCGACCTCAAAGCTAATGAGACNCGTTATCTCGCGGCGCGATACGACTAATTAGATTTTCGCCACAGAGTATAGACTGCAAAGGAGATACGTTGCTAATGGCTATCTATAATTAACAGTTTTTCGTATAACGAAACGTATAATACCGGTAATACTTCAATCAACGCAAATTTTGAACGGTGGTGTCGTATTGGATAATATTGACAGCAAAGTAAGTTATCTACATACGAGTGAAGTGGAATGAAAACAAGGTTCTTAAAAACTCACGTTAGTAAAACAATAGGGTGTAAGTAAGCTAAACTATGAACTTAGCAATAAGTACTTGAAATACATATCTAACTGAATTTTCCTATCAAATATCTTGATTAGTAAAAAATTTCCAGTGAAACATTAAATTAACTGAAATTAACTGAAGACTTGCAAGTCCATAGTCAAAAGTTCACAATGGAATAACAGTGAGTATGGATTCAGGTTTAATGTCACTTTTTGATGAAACAGTGAAAGTACTTAACGATACTCGTTGTCTTCTGCACTATAGAAGCATTTTAAATTTTTGTTGGAAGTTGATATTTCAGTCTCAAACAGCTTTGTGAACTCTTGTGAATTCTTGCAACTTGCAATTCAATTCCAGTAAAGTAGGATCGTTTCCAGAACAAGATGTAACGATATCAAAACATACCTTTGTCACTTCTGTAGTACTGGAGCAGCTCGTTAAATTCCTCGTAAATGTAGCTCAGTTGTACAAAGAAGCACAGAAAACACTATAACGTCGATGTACTTGTTGACTTTCGCTAGAATGTTGAGTTTCCAGGTGCGCTGCTGCGCTGTTGTTGAGCAACAGGTAGAAACCAAGGGACTGGCCTAAACACCAGTTGGACACCTTGTGTTTATCATATAAAACTGAGCTACCGCGGTCAGCTGGCCGTTCTGCTTGGCTACAGTCAACATTTCCCAATGGTGGTTGGGTTTTCTTTTCACTTTTTTCTTCTCTCGACTAAACCCGACTTTTTATCATCGGTTTTTCCTTTACTTTTCGATCATCAAGAACAAAAGTAGGAAATTTCTGTTTGCAACGTGACCTTGGATTGTCTTTTCACACGCGCGCTCGCCCCTCCAAAAAAGGGAAATCGTATTAATCATTCGTAGATTGGGAGTGATCGTACTTTCATTGTGTACGGTTTTAATTATCAGAGTGTGAAACTGTTATTTTACAATGGGTGTTATCACTGTTACAGAGTAGTTGGATTACCATTGTATCTAATGTCACCTGAATATGGCTAATGATAGATTACAATCCTGAATAAGGAATATTCAAATTTCATTCACTATTCTGTTGAGTCGATCCTAAAGCCAACTTGGAACCAAGTTCAAAGTTGAATTCAGGACGTTTTGGGTCCAATAATGAAAGTCAAGACGTAACTCATGAAATGCAAATTCTTTCCGTGGGCAAGTCGTGCCAAATTAAGTGTTAGGTTGACTCGGAATTGGGTGTGAATCGAAATTGAGTTGATTGAAAGTCACGTTGTTTTAGCTGTAGTGTTTGATGCGTTACAAGGCTAAAGTCACGTGAAAGTGAAGTCAATCTGAAATTCGACATCACAAGTCGAATCGGGCTTATGTTGAATCCGACTCCGCATGGCTGAGTTTCTCTGCTCTGTTGTATCAAGATTGACATTGATAGTTGGAAGCTAGTTTAACAGATAAACATATTACTGGCATATATCTATCTATCTATCTATCTATCTATCTATCAATCTATCTATCTATTACCTATCTATCTATCTGACTTTATATGAAGGTAGCTGGTTGGACGGACAGATAGATAGTTAGATAGGTGGACAGATAGATGGATGTCTGCATTATAAATTAAGTTATTAATATTCCGATTATGAATGATTTACCATGTTAAAACTTTCCGGCTTATATTAATAAGAAATATATTGTAATCTCTTGTTTACGTAACCGAGTTCAAATGTATGAGTACAGGGTTACGTAAGTAAACTATGGCCACGTTCAAGTTGACTTTGGACTTGGAACTTTTATCTTCCCGTTTGCAGAAGAGGCCGGCGCTGTGTAAAGTCGGATGACAAGCTCTTATGGAGAAGCTAAAGTCAAGTACAAGAATTGACTTAAAATTAAGGGCTGAGGTTCAGTAGAGTGCTCTCCCATTTTGTTGCGTAACATGCCCTGATGTACCAAGCGAAGGATGCTGTAAGGAACCTTACAAAGTTGTGAGAAAACAACAATAGGTTTATACGGGTATAGGTAATATGCAGTGTTACGTGAACTCGCAACGTCTATTATGTTGAAAGGATTGATGTTGTTACTGTTTTTTTTGTACTTAACTTGGATTGGTTTTTGTTGATCAGATTAAGAGCTAATCTAGACCAATGTTAAAGGTTAAGAATGTCATTATCTAAGTAGAAATGTATCTGTCTATCTATCTATCTATCTGTCTATCTGTCTATTATATATCTATCTATCTATCTATCTATCTACCTCCTTGTCTATTATTTAATTACCTGTTCATTTATCTACTCGTCTATCTTTCTGTTGTGTCTCTCTATCCATCTATTCATCTATCTATCTATCTATCTATTTATCTATCTATCTATCTATCTATCTATCTATCTATCTATCTATCTACCTATCTGTCTATCTATATATCTCTATCTATCTATCTTTCCAATATATTTAATGGAATCTATTTAAATATCTGTACATTTGTCTACCCGACTATCTTTCTGGTGTGTCTATCTATCTATCTATCAATCTATCCATCTATCCATCTATCCGTCTATCCGTCTATCCATAACCCTACCTATCTACCTACCTATCTATTCATCCATCCATCCATCCATTTATCTGTCTATCGTTTTTTCCAACATTCGATCTATCATCCATCCATTTGTTTATCTTCCTGTCCGTCTATCCATCCGTCCATCTTTCTATAAAGTATTTCTGAATTGTTCTATATATCCTGTGACATTTATGTTATTCAGATTAAGAGTTAATCTAAACTGACGTTAAAGGTTAAAAAAAAAATCCTGAGCAATAATTTAATGCATGGCGACGACGAAAAAGGCACCTTGAAGACATAACTATTCGGGACGTAAGCGAAAAAGCCCTTGGGTTGTCCAATTAGAGCCTCAATGCAAGACTTAACACACGACCTTTTCAATGCGACGCTCATAGGAAGTGCCTTGAGATGGAGTGTGTGCCACAGCTGCGGAACCGATTCACTTGTTACATACTGCAACGCGCCCGGTCTTGTTTTTCAACAACCACATACAATAACGAGATTGTACAAATTTGTTTTAACTTTGTCGAGGTTTTTCTCTCTTCACCCGTGTGTTGACTTCGCGCTCCTTCATAAATAAACTCCAGCGAGTAGTTTTACTTCGTCAAAAGATTAAATTTTCAGCATTAATATTGTCTTTAGCGTCCAAACCAACGCATTTAAGGGCAGAAAAGGAGTGTAGAAAGTTTACAG
>JAIQCU010001620.1:0-18031 GCA_022114935.1 Leptestheria dahalacensis
TCAACCGTGTCTTTGTTATCCTTGTTTACACCATTTCTTCTATGGGAGATGAAACGGAGTTCCGTACCATGTGTGTTTCTATGATGGCGTAACGGCGGAATTGAAACAGACGAACGCCGTGCAAGCTAGGGATTATTCCGTGCTTACGAAAATTTCCAGTTTAAATTTAAAATTATCGTGGTTAGCAGCTTGGCACCCTTGTTCACGTGCAAATGTATCTACGCACTCTTCGATTTTCAAGTTAAGCCCAGTCTGGAATAACGCTGGAGCAAGTTCCTGTGAGATGATAGCAATACAATTGTTTGTTTTGATCTCGTAAGTTGTATGTAAAGCCAGGAACGTTTCTTTACAGGTTCTGTAACGAGAAATCTTGCGTTCCAGGGTTGCTGTGAATCTGATTGACAATACATGTACCGTTGTATAAGAAAAACCCAAGATGCTCACATTAACTACCTGATAATTTCCCTTAATAATGTTTCTTTCAACATATGTTACAAGTTTTGCTTTGGCTTTTGGGTTACCGTGAATGCAGATGTTTGAAGCACGCAAGACCTGAGCATTGGGTAAGCTGGAATCTTTCATACTTGATTGTTGTTAATCCAAACCTGCCTAAGAGTTTTCAGGGACCAGTCCAAATCGGTGAAGTTAATGAGTTAATGCTGGCTCATTCGATTCAACGGCCTTAGTTTTGAAGCCGAGATAAGTTAAAGTCCACCACATCCGAATCATTTACCACAAACTTACGAACTGCTCATACTTCCAAATAATTGTATACCTGGCCTGCATTGTAATAGTGTATTTGACGATTATCGTATTCCAAAGAGGTTCCGGATGAAATACACGAAGATTTTCTCAATCCCACTGTGCCGCTAGAATGTCATCATCCGTCACGAATGGAGTGTCAATATTCCTAACGGAGAAGAAAAACGCACCCTTATATTGTAATTTACCCTTTCCAATGTTGAGTCTTACCTGATCATGGCTTCCCCGCAATACAGGCATTCCCCGGCGATGATATCGTCCAGATCTTGGATCAGCTGCTCGCGGACACTGAACGTTGTCGAACCAACCGAGACGGAGTCTTCCTTTCCGGAAGGCAGAGACGCCAGTTCCCGCTAAGAAACAACACAATAATTTATTCTTTGTCGCCACTGCCTTTTCGTTGTGCTGATGAACCTGGAGTTCCTGAACCTTTTCCCGCCTCACTTGGCTCATGTTGGCCAGAACCTCGGGCAGTAAACAGTCGGCGTGAAACTTGTGCCCGCAGGGGAACAGGTACGACGCCCGTGTCAACAGCGGGAAACGACACAAGCAGCAGACGCTTTGGGAACCGCTGACGATGAACCTAAAGTTACGACGAGTGCACAAAATTATTAGTATCGCAGTTTCGTCCCTTTGGCCATGTGAACCTTGTAATGTATACTGTGCTAGCAATATTCACATCACTATTATAATATTATTGCAATCAATATTTTTGTGAATCTAATACCTCTGTCTAAACGAGTGAATCTCCTCCCGAATTGCTTCGGCTGCTTTCGTGGCTTCTTCCATTTCTTCCTTGAGACCTTCGAGATGGTTACTGTATTCCTACATCAAAATTAATCAATTAATTCCGTTTTTTAGTTGTTTATTTGTTTAACCTCGACAATCATTAACAAGTCAATTAGAATCAAATAAGTAAATTATAATAGGAATAATAATACCTGCAATGACTGTGAAATGGCATCTTTGAACACGTCAATGGTAGTGAAATCCGGGAAGAAGGGAAGGACGTCTTCGATCTTGAGCAGCTGGCATTGCTGCAAAACCGCCATAGCGTGCTGGACGTCTTTCTCTTTCTCGACGACATGGCGGGCTGTTGATTGAACGTAAAAACCATTACCTTCTTTAATACTGAAACATACAGCAAACTTTATTTAATCGATCTATCAGTCTATCTATGTCTGTCTTTCTATCTACCTGTCTATCTATCAGTCGGATAGATAAAGTAACAAAGCAAAGCAATTATTGTACCAATACGAAGCCAGAGTTTCTTGCGCAGCTCCTCGTTGTCCTCGGGCATGTCGGCAGTGTGTCGGGCCAGAGCAGCATCGACCTTCCCAGAAATAGATAATTTAACTTCTGTTTAAAAACAAACTAGTTCCCATTAGCTCAACATTATTGCTGCTTTACTGTAATTTAAATTAATTGGTTAATTAATTCTAAACTTTCCCATCTGAACATCTGAAGGGATAAAACTCAGACTAGTTTATAAATACTTTGTATTTAAAAAAAAATACCTTTAAAGCCATTTCGACGGCCGGTTGATACTGGCCCATAATCCGGTAAAGCAGCACGCACGCCTGCAATTGGGGAGTATCAGCAGCCAGACAGAGACGTAGAGCAGCTTGGGCGTCGTAAGGTACCGCACCCAAATCCTCTCCTTCAACAACAAAAAATAGAAAATTAATTATTCATTAAAAAATTCAGATCTTACACTGGTTAAGAACGGACTTAATATTTCTCTTGTATAATTTGAAATCTTTTAATATGAATCTTACGTTATCGTCTTTCCTAAATTAATTTTTCTATTATAAATATCACTTCTGCAAGTTAACAGACAATCTCATGGAAATGCTCGTTCTCTTTCTCCATAACGCGGTTTATCAAAGGGCCCAAAACAGCCGCGTAAAAAACAGCTGAATTCCATCAAGTTTCTGTTTTTTTAAAAAGAAATCAAATTAAGGGAAAAACGCCTCTGCCGTCTTCAAAGGGATACGAAGAAAGGCAGACGAACGGATAGATAAAAAAAAAAACAATTAGAGAAGCCCGAGATGAAAAGAAAGAGAATATCTTCAGAAAGTCTCGTTTTTTTCTTTAATCAGAAGGGCAGAAAATGAATTGCCTTGAGAGTTGAGGTACTGGAGCGTTTTCTCCGGCTGATAACGCACGTACAAAGCGAAGAGCAGCGTATGCAGAGCCTTGTCCTTGGATCGCAAGTTATGGACGCAGTGCTCGACGTAGCGGATGATTTCACAGGCCTGGAGTTTTCAAATTTCAGCGTTAAATGACATTCTTGTCGAGGCCTTTTATCTTTTTTCAATTGCATAGTTTCTTCACTAAAAATTTACTAATTATACTGAATATTGAATTCTAAAGTAATATGGTGTAATTTAACATTAATAGCAGGACGCATTAGTTTGATTCAATTAAACAGATTAAGATTTCAATACAATTTTAGGGTTAACTAATCTTCATCAAAGAATTACTACCGAACAGATTGTTATAACATCAACATACATTACTTTAAAACTGTTCATTTAAGATTGCACTTTCAATGGACACTACCGACGATATTGGGTTTCAGTTACTAAATGTTGACTACGGGATAACTCGGTCTGATTCACGTACGGTTCCCAGTTTGACCGATGAAAGAAGTTGTGGAAGAGATTACCACTCTCGTATTGGAATCGGTGAGCGCGGCGAAAAGAATCGGCGTCACGCGATGGGTTTCCAGTCTAGCAGCCTGACCGATCAGCATGTTGACCGTCTCTTTAGGTTTCCACTTGAGCAGCACGGGAGCTGCCGTGTACACTAGCTCCGGCTGGGCGTCCTGCTGCAATACTTCAAGTGCTACGCAGCAAACGATAGTTCAACGTTTTCATTTAACCTTTCTTGAATTTTCCAATTATTTGTATTAAACTTAAATATTTTTTTAAAAAAAACATATTTAAATTAAGTGGTAAAATTTACTGATACAGTCGGAATGACCAATACAGGATTCCTACCCGCCGTGTAATTGTTGTCGAGGAGGTGCTGCTCCAGCACGTGGTGATTGTCCTTTAAAACCGAGGCGAAATGGAGGTAGGCGTCACTGAGACCGTGGCTCGACAACAGACTGTACAAGGCTCCCAAGTTGGATTTGACGCAATCCTGAAAAGCTCGTAAATATATCACGGGCCTAATACTATAAGGGTAATGTTAATTATCTCTTCTATATTAAGGTTTAATGTTATTGATATTAATAAGCAAATAAAACAGGGTACACAATGCTATTATAACGGTTAATGTTAATTATCTTAATTAAATTGAGGTTTAATGTTGTTTATAATAAACTTAATTGGTTGGCAACTGACTGATATACAGAAGACTATAAAAGGTTCACTTTAACTTAACTCGTGTTAAAGTTTACGTGTGATTAATCATCAATTGCACTGTGTGTACGTAGCGCTATTAACAGTTAACTGTTAATTATCTTTATTAAACTGACAAATTTACTATTGGGCAACTAAGTTATCAATCGAATACTATAACGGTTAATGCAGATTATCTTAATTACAATGANTTCAACGTGTTTTACAACCCACTTACAACAACTGACAACTAAATCCAGTACATCATACTCTAACGGTCGATGTCAATATTCTTCAATTATACTTAACTTTAATTGCGTTTTTAGCAGATGACGTTAAACTAAAAGACAAACTATGAGATGTTTCACCATGATCCGTTTCTGCTCGGTGAATCTGACCAGAGCGTCCCAGGCTTGGAGGTACTCGCGGCTGTCCTGCGAATGGCCGCCGTCTTTCAGCGATCCCAGCTTGTAGAGCATCAGCTCCAGGAGCCAGAGGACGAGCATCGAGAGCTGCATACGCTGCTCTCCTTTCAGTCTCAAGGCTTTCTGTTTCACATTTTCAATGAAATAGATTTCAATAAGTATATAAATTAAATGAACAGATAATTTGATCAAGAACAGAACTGAATGTCCCAAGGCTTTCTGTTTGAAAAACCAAACAATAAAATGGGTTCCAAACATAAACTTTGTTACATCTAATTCAATTAACGATATCAAGCGAATCTCATATTAGATTTAATGATGCATGCGATTTTATTCGTCATTAAAAGTCCAGATAAATGACAGTCGATTATTAGATTTTCATCTCAGGCCAGACTGAACACGACTGATCGACTGATTCATCATTCTGTCACCTTATTCCAAAAGTAATTAAGGTAACCTTCGTTAAAGTATAGATAAATGACAGTCGATTCCTTAACTTTGATATGACGCCCTTATATTAGCATATATAGTTATATGGCCAATGGATTTGATATTACTTAGTTTAGAAAAAGGCTAATACAAATCAAGTATATTCATTCAACTAAAATCTAATTTCATCAAGTAATTGATGTAATCTTCATTAAAGTACGAATAAATGAGAGTCGTTTTTTTTCAATATTGACATTATCTTCCCGACTCGATACGAGAGATTCCTCATTCTGCCCTAAAGAACGTATCCGACATCACTTACTTCAAAAAGAAAAGTCTGCAGTGCGTCTTCTTCTTTCACGTCCATTAACTTGAGAGCCACCTCTTCAAAGGAAGCGCCCGTCTGAGCGTACAGCCGCGCAGCCTTGTCGTACCTGAAACACAAAGACGTGCTGAACTGCACCATCGTAATAACCATCACACAATTGCCATAAGTGTTATATAATGTTACATAACCATACAAAACCATTGCATATTACCATAATTACCATAATTAACATCGATAATACAAGTAGATTAAGACATTATATCAACTTGACAAATACCTTGTTCACTGAATCAGTTAATTAACATTTATATGTCTAATTGTAATAACTTTTTGTTATTTTTATTCCCATAATCTTGAATGAAATTAATTAATGTTAATAAGGCTACAATGTTACTTCGTAACCTTAATGGAAATCAGGATCGATAGACGGTTGAAATCGGATTTCAAATTGCAAAATTCCAACATACAATACGACTTACTGTTTCTTGTGGAAAGCGTAATGGGCCTGCTGGAGTAAAACCTGCGCCCGGTGGGTCTCATTATCGCCGCAGAACTGCAGCGCCAAGTCAAACTGCCCTTGCTCCATGTAAATCTGGACGAAAATTTGCTTTTAGTGTTAAATTTTTAGAACTGCACAAAATAAAATACAGTTGGTAATAATCAGAAAACCGTCAAAATGTTTAATATAAACAAAAAGAATCAGTAATTAGCAATTTAAAAACTGGAACCATGAAACCCACCTGCCAAACGTGACGCGATTCGTCGTGCAGAGAATAGCGAAAGAGTGCGTAGTCGGCGAAAGACCAGACCGTCCGGCCTTGACTGTTCCGTATATCGAAGACCAGTCCACGCAGGTCGCCAAAGGACTAATAATTTCAATTACAATTATAAATCAAGTTTTAGTGTATTTTGCTTAAAATGTAAATCACCTGGTCGTATAGATCCTCGTAAACCAGTTGCTGGTTGATGGTGCAAACGATGCGCAACCGATCGTGGAACAGCACAACCAGATGGAACTCGGTCAGAACCACGGAGAGCGGGATTTTCGAAGGCCCCCGACGACGCAGACTGGTTTCTACCTCTTCATCTGAGGGAACTGGGTACGGGATCATTTTGTGGTGCTGCGCCAGGACCGCGTCACGTTCCTTCTCGGGTGCAATCTTTGAGAGAGAAAAAATCAATTAATGATTTTTAATTAATTAAATCAAAAAATGAATAAACTGATGAAAAGCTGTCGATTACAACCTGGGCCAGTAGAATCCCACTACCGTTGGCCCACGCGACGTGCGTCGCTCTCTTGTCGTTGGTCGCGGGCCAGAACGCGTGCAGTTGTGAAAATGACGCCTCGGAAGGGATCTCTATGTACTTCTCTGTTTCAACAGCAGTAATAATCTGTTTCATTATCATCGCAAACCGTTTTTTCAATTAACATAGGTGGTTTACACAGTATATCATGCTGCAGCGGATGGTTCACAGCTATTGCAATAAATGACTACCGGGTTTTCAATGGAATACATGTTGACGTTCGAACTATATGTCTTAATAACTTGATGGGATGTGTGAATATAGTTACCTGGCAAATTAAGATACATTTGAAAGATGGGTAACAGGAGAGGCCTTTCGTCCCCAGCAGAGTTCCCCGAGGCGCCCGCGGATCCTCGAAACTGGTACAAGCGGGTTGGCGTGGTGACTAGAACTCCGTAGAAAGCGGAGGAATCAGAGTCTGAGCTCAGTTTGAAGTACTCGAGGCCGGTGATGCAAACGGGAGAACCCCGGCCCAGGTCGAAGACTTGCTTCCAGTAAAGTTCCGTCCCGTTCGGATTGAGTTCAGCCTCAAAGACCAAGCCTTTGGACGTACCCAGCAGCATGGGGCCCGTTGATGCTGAGCTGGAATGTCTGGCCCAGGCGACGGCGGTAACCAGCTGTCCTTTATTTTTCGACACCTAATTCACAGATAAACTGAATCTTATTTCCCAAAAAAGTTAATGATAACGCTGGCTTACAATCCTTGGTTTCGCCAGACTAGCGTGCAGGTAATACAACTCCGCAGAGTTATCTATCTCTTTCTTCTTGTCCTTATCCTTGGCGATGGCACTGATGATTAAGTGGTTGCCCAGGGGATCCATAAATATCTTGTGGATCTTCAAGTTGCTCGAAAAGCTCTTCGTCAAGTCAATTGCTGCGACAAAAAGTTTGCCACGAAGACCGTTATCACAAACGAGATACAAGCAAAGGTAAATTGCTACTTACGCTGTCCTCTGTCCATCGTTTTAGTATCAATCCGCAGCAAAGTATCGTTCGCCAGCACCAGCGCCAACCTCCCCGACTGGGCGCACCCGTGGTATATGGGACACTGAGGCGTAAACGAAACCTTTTGTTTGGAAAACATGGGCTTGTCCCGATCCAGCAACGTGTTGAGAAATGATGTCGTTCCAGCCTGTGAGAAAACGCACAGATTATAACCTTAAGTTTGACTCGATCATTTTTTAAAAAGACGACATATTTTTTAATGCAGTGTCTTGTGAACTGCACTCGCAAACTTCCGAGTCAACCTCACACCAACTTTAACCCTCAGGAGCAGCCTATTGAAGACCACCAAAGTTGACAGTGCATGACTTCAGCAAATGGGCGTCTAACTTTCTGGCCCTTTGATGTTGGGTCTGTACTCGGCCACTGGACTTAGAAGGTTCATTTGGTCAAATTGATTTTTACTTGGACCAAACTAAATTACACTTAAGTTAATTCATATACTATTTAAGGTCATTAAAGACTATTTGAGGACTAAAATTAAGAAAAGTAACGCTGTTCGATCCTATCTTGTGATTGCCAGAATGTTATTTTACCAACTTGACAGTAGTGTACATACCTGTATGCTCGCTCGTTCATACTGGTCTAGAATTGATGTCATTTTCAGTATGCTAATTAGAATAGAACGACAGGCATTAAATGTAAGTAGATTTTGATATTGACGTCTGTTGATGTTTACACCAACGAGGGTATATATCAGCGCTCCAGTATTTCCACTACACTGGCATTCTATTATTTTGCAAACTTCTTGTTAGCATAACGCTATCTTAACTTTTACTGTATTTAATTTGTTTGCTAACATTAGTCCCATTCTTATTATGTTTAAGTTGTGTTGATTAATTTGAAAGCTGATATCAAAATGTTGAGTAAGTTTAATGTGTGGAAGCACTGGGAAACCGCCCATAATAAACACTACACTCTGGCGGGAAATTCAAAAACTATCTCTCGTTAACAAGAATCGCTCGCCGTTTAGATCCAAATAAACATCTCCTTCGGCTTTTCACTGACAATATTTACAGCGATCAATGGACTCGATGGAAAAAACACAGTCATCAACTTGAATGACTCATACGATACTCGTACTGTGAGGGCTGTTTCACGAGCCCATCAAGCGCGCCAGTTAAAATGGCTTCACTTAAACGGCATGGCACAATATTTTTTACGATAAGTGAGCACCATTTTGTTGGTTCTTCAATAATTACCCAGTCGACGATAACTTTTCAATGAATAAGAAGAGCAATTCTCCCAATGGGGAAAGCCATCAAGCAACCCTTTTTTCTCCCTACATCCTTCCAATGCTTTACGGCAGCCAATTGCACCAAACGACTATACACACAACCCCGATATGTTATGGCTGCGAATAAAGATTTCTCCCTCCCCTCGGCCCTTTTCAAGGTACCAGTTCTTGTTGATTTGTTCACCAATCTCCAGGACGACCATATTAGAAAAGGTTGACTTAAACGCAGCAGATGGGACTGTCAGCCATTGCTTTAAGGCTCTGCTGAACCAGGGGACGGATAGGAGAGAGACACGGTTCTGAAAGACGTCCTTTTTCGCCGGGGAAAACGCAGCTTGGTGGAAGAAAAGATATCAATTCATTCTGGTAAAAAGGCCTCCGTCTCATATGAAGTTGATTGTTACCCATAGCAACCACTTTGGTGGAACAAGAAGTTAGAAGGATATATACTGCACAGATTGTATTATACCTCCCCCCTCTCTGATGTGAGCACAAGGGGCAAGCAAATGCAACCAGCTTTATCCTGCACTGTTTGTAATTGCTATAGCCAATAATAGTTGATTAGATTCTAATCAGTATCAAAATATAGGTAGGTTACAGCAGGTAGGTATAGCAATTCAGTAGACTAAACAACCCATTCAAATGAGCTGATTGTACGAAATGTAATCAAAACATCGTGTTATATGTTGTAAGAGAGGAATCGGATTCTTTCTAGGTTTCGCCGTGTTCGTTTCAACGCGTAGGAGAGGCATTAGAAGCCTTGAAACTTGGACATTGTGTCGTGGAAATAGGAGCTCTTCTGGCACACGCTTTGCGCAACTCTTAAAAGAGCTTAATTAGCACCAAGTTATTCCCCCAACACCCCATAAGCGAGGCAAATACGAGGAGCTCGTGGTTTTGCATGTGAATCTGGGCAAATGGCAGCCCTGGCTGCTTTTACTGAAACATCCAGCGGAACAAAGAGTTCCTCTCTCTCTCTCTCTCTCTCTCCGTCTGATCAACTTTCTTTGTCTCGCCTCTTTGTTGAACGATCTCTCCTTCAGTTTGACAACTCTTAAAAGTTTGCACACAAAAGGAGAATTAAAAGCCCCGTTATCACTAATTGAATATCTCCCAGAGTTAACCAGCTTCTGTGTTTTCAATTAACCGACATAGAGCGATCAGGAATTGCGATTTTGGTGAAATAACCAAACAGAAATTGTTGCCAACCCCCCCTGCGATGGTGGCGCAGCAAAACCACTAAGCACAACATCTCCAGGCCGTCGAGTCAAGTTGGTGACCCTTTCTCTGGAAAATGGCGCCTTAGCCCTACAGGAATGCTATTTGCACAGCAGAGATTTTAAAGCGCGAAATTTGAGTAGCAGCCACACCTTGGAACTGCACGAGGGCGTCTCGAATGACCGCGCCACCCTCTTAGCTCCTGGTTTCCAGTGGTGCCACTTTGAAAGAAGAACCTCTTCGGCTGATTCTACACTTAAAAAAGATTCTGGTTAAGAATCTGTCCGTCTGAGGCCATGTAAACGTCAATCGTTCTCAACAACCCGCTACCTTCGAATCGGCTTCTACAGGCCTCAGGGCAAATCCGGAGCCAGCTAATTACAATTATCAAGTCATGGTCCTCTGATCTTTACGTCGACTTTATAGCCTGAGGGCAAATCCGAAGCCAGTTAAATCCTGGCTCGCCTTCAGGCTATGTAAAACCTTAACCAATAGCAACTCAGTTTTCAAGTCTATCACATAGCCTAAGTGCATATTCAAGCACCTAAGAATCTGGCTGAGAATTTGCCCTTAGGCTATATAAACCTGAGTCATCGGCTACCTTCAAGCCACTCTTGTAAGCCTGGGGGCAAAACCGAAGCCGGCTAAATACCGGCAAAGGAAACCTCCCTGTTGCTGCGTAAACCTCAGTCCGGTTTCAACTCGGTCGGTTTCACAGCCTAAGGGCAAATTCAATCATAGAAACCAATGATCAGGTTTTGATCCCTTTAACTTCTAGCCAGTCTTTTAGCCTCAGGGCAAATACGAAGCCAGCTAATCAATTAGATTCTGGGCAAAGATATATCACTTCGGCCCCCTTACCTTCAAAGCCGATTTCATAGCCCCAGGGCAAATTCAAAATAAGGTAAATGTAATTCAAGTGGAAATACTACACAGGGATGATTTTTTTTCTCCCAGCAGAGGGGTAAACGGGGGGTGGAGGGGTTAGACCGCTGGGAGGGTAAATGAGTTTCTCGTGTTCAAGAAACGCCAGCTGGAGCCCTTTTCGCGTGTCCCTTTCTGAAATTCTGCCTGTAGTTCGGTGAACAAACTTTGCAGCTTGAGCTGCACAACATTTTCCCAACACATGGGCCGACGTGTATTTTTACAAACACAGTCACGGAATTCCGGTCCGAAAACTTGGCCATCTTGCCTTGCCTTGCTCTGACCGGGGGGAGGAGGGGGGAGGGGGGAAATCGCTAAACGCTGCAGTGTTTTGTCTCGCAGTGACATTAGGAAAGTCTGGAAGTCCCCTATAGCGACTTCTCGCCTGATCCTTCCAATCTAGAACTATTGCGAATGACTTACTGGTGAATCTAAAGTGGCTCGTATGGTATCACTGAATCGAGCACTGAAGCGTTCTATCGACTCGAAGATTCGTAACTTGCGGATTCCCAAGATTCTCGCCTGATCCTCCAATACAGAAATATGGCAAATGACTTGTATGTGAATCTGAAGTGGTTTCGTAATGGTTTCCCTGAAACGATCATTGAATCATTGATCTATAAGATTCGTCAAAGATTCTTTGCGGATTCACAAGATTCTCTCCTGATCTTGTAACTTAGTTTCAGTAAGACTTATAAATGACTCATTTATGACTCATAGAGACTCATAGATGACTTATAGAGACTCATAGAGACTCATGACTCATATATGACTCATGAAGATTCATAGATGACTCATAGAGACTCATATACGACTCATAGATGACTCATGAATGACACTCTCGTAAATCCATAACAAAGTTGTTAATGATCTCAAGTTGATTGCATCGAGATTCAATCATTCTAAACATGAATCATATTTAAGGCCAGTTCCATAGAATGACGCTCACGAATTAAGAATCGTCATAGAAAAGGAAGGAATCACCAAACTCGCTACCAAACCTTTAACTCCATTCATGTACAACAACTTTAACATTCCCGAGATACACAGAGATTCATACAACTGATCCACGCCCTCACCATAATATTACGATTCTTAAACGATTCCAGGATTCAACTTAAACTCCCTCGATCTGACCGCTTCAGAGGACTCGGTCGGTAAAACTTGAAAATCGATTCTTAAATGAAGCTCGAAAATTCCTCGCGCTGTTCAGTTGAGCAAATCCGATCCAAAGTGCGCCGGACTCGAATCGAGTAAACTGCGTGAAAGGAAATCGACTGGTTGCTTTAAGCCGTACCACTTGTCACGACCACCCCGCCAAAAAGCTGTGCTGCTGCTGAAAAGCTTCTTCAATGGCTTTTAAACTAAGGTCGAAAGCCTTTTTTCTTCTCGTCCTATATCGAATTTACCACCAAAGATTGAATCGTCTAGTAAGAAAGCTTTTTTTCCTAAAGGTGAAAAACTAGTTTAATTGTTATGTATAATCGTTAAGTTTATTTTCAGACGTACAAATATAGTCATTTGTTACATATTTCGATATAGACAGATAGATAGGTAGATGAACAGGTAAAGATAGACAGATGGATTGATAGATACCATAGATAGATAGATGGATAGATAGATAGGTAGGTAGATAGATAGATAGATAGATAGATACCATAGATAGATAGATAGATAGATGGATAGATAGATACCATAGATAGATATGGTATTAATTTACTTATAACAGTGATAGTTAATTTAACACTAATTATATCATTTTGCTACATTATATATAATCACACATACTGTTGAAATGCTTAAGCTTAATCGTGTATAAATTGTAAGATGATATAAATTTCGCTCTAATTAATGAGGCTAACATGGCCTTTCTATAAGCTGGAAGAAGGCCCAAAGGTTCAAACGACGATCTTTTACAAGACAAGCTGCGAACAGTCAAAGAGCAATCAAAAGGGGTTCTTGCTGAGGAAAAGTTGATTGCTTATTACTCCTAGGCTTTCAAAGATATCACAGCCCAAAAAATACTGTACATAGAGCAACTAGTACTTAATACACTCCTAAAGTTTCGTTCAAATCGGCCGGTTAGTTTAGCCTAAATAAAATCCTAAACTTTAGAGATTGCAATAATTTTCCGCCATTCAGGACCCCGTTTCCTTGCTCTAGACTGTACAAGGCGCAATTGACAGCGGAGCCAAAGAATCCCAATCAATATGGTCCACTGGTATACAGGCAACGTATATATGGGCGCCGTATGTAATGGCCCATTGATGTTGACATGTGAGCGTTATACGCATTGCACTTGGACGAGTATCGCAATCGGTTGGCGCTTAAACCTTGCCAATATTCGAGCGTATAAAACCCGTGCTAGCTTTTGGCGCTCATAACGAGCGCATCAGTCGACAAAAGCATCGATGGCTTTCTTATATAAATCAAACGACGATTCATATATGTTCTCATCGCGAAAACCAGCAGGTCGAGGACCTGCTGAATGCCCTACTGCTATAAGCGTTTAGCCTGCTGGATTTGGGCGCATATCAGCAGGTTCAGTAGTTCTTGCCTTCATTTAAGCAATCAGAGCAGAGCTGGTGGAAACTGCTGGTTTTTGCACTGGGATTGTATCAATGAGATATAAATGTTTATCAGTGTGTATTTGGTACTAATGTACTTGAAGATATTATGTAATGTGTTTTTTATATATGGGAATCGGTAATGAAATCGACAGGTAATCGATATTTATAACATCTGTTTAAGTTATTGATAGGGAATTCCGTTGAAGTTACGATATATGTAGTTATGTATCTATCCATCTATCTATTTGTCTGTCTGTCTGCCTATCTATCTATCTATCTGTCTGTCTATCTGTCTGTCTGTCTATCCATCTATCTATCTATATAACTCTCCATCTCTCTATCTACGTATCTATGTAGTAGAAGATTCAAGCTATATTGATATATGCATTTGAACTCGACAGGTTAATTCGGCTATTTTAATTAAATACCATTCTCGTGTCACATCAGCTTATTAGATAAGTAAAAAAATAGAATAAAAATAATTTTCAGATTTTTCCTTTATATCAAAGCGCTTTTTGAGATGAATAGAATCTTCAAAATTTGACAAACTTTATATCTTCAAAAGGTGCTACCTCTGAACTATTATTTGCTTTTCAAACGATGTCTCTATCTCGAACGGCTTAGGCGCTAGACGAGTTTGAACAGAGTCGCTCTTTTTTCTCCGCCGCCAGTTGAAAATAGCGTGCGCTGAGTATACTCGCCCTCCGTATTAACAGCAGAATCCTCATAATCGATATCTGATAACAGATTGACAGCAATCAGCTCGTTCCATAAAACACTGGCGTGTCAATAAAAACCAATTAAGATTATTCACGTCTTAATTATCTAAAATACAATATCTGTTAAGGGGGTTATAATAACCCAACAACCGTTGACTTTTAACTTCTATTCAGTGATAATCTCACTGTTTTTCTACTTTATTTGTTCCCCTTAAAAGCTGTTAGCCTTTTTTCTGTCTTGCTTAACAAGCGCTTGTCCTGTCGAGGTTGTTAGCATACGCGATAAGAACCGGCCGAGATAAAAAGCACCACGACAAGACACACGTTCAGCCAGCCAACGTAATTAACATACAACTTGAGAAACAGAGATGGTCGACATTCTTTTCGCCCCTGTCTCGTTTCTTTTTCTCCCCACAGGAATATCAACTGTTTAAATATTCACTACGGTGAAAGTTTCAATAGTTTCCGAGTTTCCAACCCCCTGCGTGCACGCGCGTCACAGTGTGTGGGTAAAACAGCCAGAGATTTGGCCAAAGAGATAAGACTCGCGGGCTTTATTATCTCGTGGGAAAACAATTACCCGGAGTATCCCTCGCCTGTTATCAAAAACACTGTAATTACAGGCTTCAATACAATTGGACGGGCCATAATTTCAAGTTAACCGACCCTGTGCACACGCATTTTGAATAACCAGAAGATTGTTGTATACAGATCTTTCCCAGTTGCTCTTTTTGACCTGCTGGATGCACTTATCTTGATTGGCATCGCTTCTACAGCAAGTCTATGAACATCTACATAATCGTAATCTTGTGTAGAATGGGTTTATTGAGTGTTTTAAGTAGTTTCTTACATGTGATTGTATTTCTTTACCGTCGATAAAAGTTAAGTAAAGTTGATCGCATATGGCACCCAAGTTTTTAAAGATACAACAACCAAAAAATTACTCAATGTAGAGCTAATAGTACTTTATACGCTTGAAAAGTTTCATTCAAATCGGATTGTTAGTTTCGTCAGAAAAAAATCCTAAAGTTAAGAAGATCTGTATAATTTCCGATACCTCTCAGAACTCCAACCAAGAAGGAAAACGTAATACCAGATTAAGAATCTTAAAATTTTATTACTGAAACAATTAAGATATCGTAAATACTGAAAGATAACCTTCTTCCCAAGAAAATTAATTAGCAAATACATAATTCCAATCAATTAAACTAGCTTTCAATGAACTGTGGGATGTTGATTAGGAAAACCTCATCATTAACATTAAACTCTACCTTTGATGGTTGCAGTGCCAAGGTGTGTAGGGTTGGTTGGTGGGGAATGATCGTGCATAGCTTGATTGTGGTTTGATTAATTACTCAGCGGGACAGATTGGTGAGATGTAGGGGAAAAATGAGGCGCCGTCAGTCGACAGTTGGGGCACGTACTTCAATTAGAGCCCGACTCCGCCCGGCTTGTGTTGGGCCCAAAGTTAGCGGCCAAATTGGCATTTAAGCAGCCGACAATGCGCCCTGTGATGAACCCTATTGTTACCATTCGGGGATTCAAGCTGCTAATGGCAGCCAATATAAAGAAAAAAAAACCGCTGCTCATCATTCCTATCAAACCGATACCGTGACTTGTCTACGCTCCTATGACGCAATACCCAACTGGATGAATCAGCGGAAAAGACGAACTGCTGGTTAACATAAAAGGCCCCCAAAAATGACTCAATTATGACTTGATTGCGTTTGAACCCCCCGCGAACTAATTGGCTTCGTTATGGAACGGCGGTTTTGGGAGTTGCTGTTTCAGCAAACGCTGGAACGTGAACTCCTCTTAGTAACATCTTAATTGATTAAATTCCACTAATGAAGTAATTAGTCTTATAGTAGCATCAGGATTCAAACTACAAGAAACAAACTAAAAATCAAAAGATCTATAACTTTCAGCATGCTTGTACTTCTGAAATTGGCCCACATCCAGTATTTTCAGCATGCTGACATCAGATTCAGTACGATTATTCAGTATGCAGGTCGGACTTGGACGTTTATCATCAATTTTCTTACATTCAGCAGCAAGAAGCATGTTCAGCACGTAGCAGCATGCGATTCAGTAGCGACAGGGCATGCGGAATCTCGCATTGGGTATAGATCAAACCAACCAACAACCGGATTGATATTCTAACAGTAGTTGGTAAATGTAACCTATCTAGCAGATAAACAAACAAAATATTAAACCAACAAACAGTTTGCTTGTTTAATAAATCAGATGAACTGGAAATGAGAAAGATCTTCAAATGTTAAGAAGGAGCAAACAAGTAAACAAACAAAACAATTGGCGAATTAATGGCTAACAAACAAAACTGCCTTGTCTCACGAACAAACAAGAGCAAACTCAGCGGATAAACAAACAAGTCGATAGATCTTGTAAGAAACAAACAAACAAAACAGAGAACAAGGCAACACGATGAGGGAGCAATTGACTTAATCGAGTTCTCATAAACATACTGTGAGCAAAAATCAATGAAACAAACAAACAAACAAACAATCCAAAAGCAAGTAAACAAACATTGCAAACAAACAAGCAAATAAGCAAGCAAGTAAACAAACAAAACAGCAGACCAACAAACAAGCAAACAAACAATCAAAGAGCGCAATTAAGTCTATCCAACAAACATACTTCTAGCAAACAAGCAAGCAAGAACAAACAAACAAACAAACAGGTGAACAAGCAAACAAACGATCAAACAGGGCAACAAACCTGTACAGCATACAACACTTTTACCAAACAAACAAGCAAACAAACAATCAGTTAATCAACCAATCAGTCAATCAAACAGCATACAAATCCTACAGCAACAAACAATATTTCAGCAAACAAACAATTAATCCAATTCCATCCCAAAATACTAAAAAACAACACTGTGCCAAAAAATAATTAGTTAATCAAAAATCAATACATATAATTATTATCACTTTATACTAATCAATTGTATTATCTTCAAGCAAAATACGGATTTGGTAAAAATATATATTATACATTATAAAAAACTAATGCGTACAAAATAATTCTTATATTCCTAAATAGGAAAAGCAGACAACATTGAGATGTTAAGGAAGAGGAGAAAAGTTGTCCTATAATCCCCAAAAGGGTTTCTCTAACTTCACCCAGAGTCACTAGATTGAAGTCTTTGTTGGCGACAACCAAACTTGTCCTTTGGTTTTCCTGCCTCCAAAAACTTGCTAACACTGAACCATTTCCCCTGCAAGCCCCGTCCTCTCTATTGCTTAGATATTACTCTCTTTTACTCTCAAAAGAGTTTACAAGGCAAGAGACGAGTTGCAAACTGTCACTGACTGATAACTTCTTTACTGTACAGTCTAGAGCAAAAAAAAGTCTGTCCTGAACGGTATTGGAATCTTTTTAACTTTAGAATTTTATTTTGGCTAAATTTACAATCCGATTGATATGAAATTTTGCCATTGTATAAAGCATTACCAGTTCTACATCCGGTAATTTTTTGGCTGTTTTATCTTTGATAACTTGGCTGCCATAAGCGATCAACTTATTGCTCTAGACTGGAATGACATTACTCGCTTAAATTCATCTAACTTGAAGGATTGAACACTTCAGCTATTCTATCGACTTGTTGTGATTCTAGTTATATCGATCGGCTGGGTTCGTAATTCAACAGTTTTGTATTCTCTCTCGTGCTACGTTTGCAAAACTAAAGTATCAAGCTGGGGAGAAAAATACAGGCGCTTTTATGCTGTCGTTGACAAA
>JAIQCU010001621.1:0-18374 GCA_022114935.1 Leptestheria dahalacensis
TTTAATCTAAGTAAATTTAATTAATAATCATTACAGTTATTACAGTCTGGAGCAATAAAGAGGTGTTATATATGAATGACGGGGAATTATGGTAATCTGCAACTTTTAGGAATTTATTTTGGCGAAACTAACGAGCCAATTCCGACGAAACTTGAACAGTGCATTAAGCACTACTAAGTCTACATTCAGTATTTTTTGAGTTGATATATCTTGGTAAATGTGGGAGCAATAAGCAGCCAACTTTGCCCAGCGAGAACCCGTTTTTATTGCTCTTTAGACTGTATTCATTCAAGAACCCGCCTCCATATGCATAACCCGCATGGATTTTTTGATAATCAATGAAATTGTTCGGTCATTTTCCGTTTTTTCAAAAAAATATCTCGTTCCAGCCTCCCTCTCTCTCTCTTTTTGTCCGAGTGGAGAATAACATTCATTGTCAGCCGATGGTGGTAATTCTATCTAGCGTGAGATACTAGAATGATTAAGCGTTGTTCGGTCTCTATTTTTTTTATTCTAGACCCAGAGCACGGAAAGAGCGGCAAATTAAAAAAATTAAATAAAACAGTTCTTTGTGCTGGACAACACATGTTCCACATCCTCCAGGACAAAAAAATATGACCAAATAAAAACTGATACAAAAACTGTCATTTCCTGCTGAAGAACCAGCTTGGAAGTTAATAAATGACGAACCTATGCTGGCTTTGGTTTTGCCCTCAGGGGATTGGTATTTGTAGGTCTAAACGTAGCCGCAGGGCAAGTGTGAAGCCAACTAAACGTCGCACTCGATAGTTTTTAATCTAATTAGTTAAGTTGATTTAAACTGTACTTTATTAACAAGTTAGGGAATAGAGTTTGAGATCTAAACGTAGCCGCAGGGCAAATTCCCAGCCAGCTATATGCATCATTCATTCATCTGTAATCTAATATTTAATTGATTTAAACTTAATTAATAGGGAATTACAATTAAAGCGGAGATTTCAAGATGGAACTGCAGGTAGTCAATCCCTTTTCAAGTTAATTTTACTCAAGTTGAATTTAAACTTCATTTAAGCTAATTAGGGGGATGGAATTAAAGGTCTGTATGTAGCCGCAGGGCGAATTTCCAGCCAGCTACGTGCGGAATCCCATAACTCTTAATTATTTTGAAAATTTGATATTTTTAAAAAATACAAAGTGAAAGGGGATAATTGAAATCCGATGTGAAAACAGAATAGCAAAGGAAATGAACTCTGACGATAGAGAGGGAGAGAATCGTGATAATTCAATCCCACATANAGAAAACCGTCAGCCAAGGATGGCGCCCTCCTTGACAGGCACAACACATTTAGGCAGCGCGGCTAATGGACCCTGACGTCTTCTGTACACATAAACATTGCGTGTACAAGTAATGGATAAACATGTCCCTTTGGCTCTATAAATGGACCTTTATACCTCTCTGGTTAATCTTCACTTGCCTAATTATAATACATATCAATTTTATTATATTGGACTTTTCTGAAAACGACTGAATATAGTGTTGAAAAAGTCAGTAGGGTTGATCACAATGGCCTCGTCTTATGTGAGCAAGGATTGCAGACGTTTTCCACGCGTGAAAACTCGCACGATTCCTGTCGTTTCTCGACGCCCGTCTTGTTGGATCGCAACAGTTCACAGTGGTGACGTGTTGAAAATGGATGAGCCTTATAGTGTTTCAGTCTAATTTCCGTTCTGCTGCCCGCAAGGCTGCGTGCTGCAAGAACAGGGGGGTGAAAAAACAAATGACGGTGTAAAGGGAGGGAGGAAGAACATTCCGTTTTAATCAGTTCCCAGGAGGGATAATTGCGATCCATTAAGCTTGTGTTATATGACATGGCTGGACTTGATTGAGCAATGTTGCAACTTTTTGTGAAATTTGAACGTGACAACAGTCGTGTATTCACGTTTTCACAGTAAAGTTAAAAAGTAACCGGGATAATTAGATGGATGAAAATATGATTTGATATTTACATGGCATCAGGGATATATTCTAATTAATATAGTTCTAATTACGTGTTTCATGTATCTATATACCTATGTTCTATGTATGTATCTAACTATCTGTCCATCTATCTATCTATCTATCTATTCTATCTATCATGTCTATCTACCTGTCTATCTATCGTCTATCTAGCTATCATGTCAATCTGTCTGTATCTATTATCTATCTATCTATCTGTCTATCTATCTGTCTACGTGTCTATCTATCTATCTATCTATCTATCTATCTGTCTATCTGTCTATCTGCCTGCCTACCTATGTGTCTGTCTATCTATCTATTTCTTTGTCTGTCTGTCTGTATATCTATCTATATCTAACTATATCTATCTATCATGTCGGTCTATCTGTCCATCTGTGTATCAGATCAATATATCTATATATCTATCATGCCAACCTATCTGTCTAGCCATCTATCTATCTATCTGTCTATCATTCTTCCTGACTTACTTGTTGTACAAATAGAGAAGGAAAAATGTGACCGCTGCGGTGTCTAGCGCGTTTAGGAAATTGATAATTACAGCGTTGCCAGATATTGTTGTAAAAACACAGCTTACATTTGAATGGAATAGACTGTTTTATATAATTAACGTCGCTATATCACGGTCACGGTTAAAACTGCTTCGCATATTGCTCTGAAGAATACCGCGGCGTTTCCATATTTCATTTTACGGTAAATTGGAATTCTATTATGGTTAAGAGCATCACTAAAACATAATTAGCAGTGTTCCCTAATGTCCCTTACATTAATTTTATAAACTGTATTCTAGTATATAAACTAACATGACTCGAGTACAGCAGTTAAAATAAATAAATTAACTTTCAATTTAATAATAATATTGTGGTTTAACGTTGCTAAATAAATTCCAATAAAGTTAACCTGGATCTGAATTTACAATTCTAAAAATTAGTACAATATAAGAGATGCTATTCAAGTTATATAGTCCGGCTATCTCAAATAGCCCGAGGTACTAATGTGATATAAATATTTCATACTTTTTTATATTTAAAACAAACACATAAAGTCATATCATTTTGCTTATATCTTGTCGATTATAAAAGAACAGAGGGCGGCTGTGTACAAAAGCAGCGTTGCCAGGTCGTAAAATCATAAATCTCTTATGGAGAAACCATATTACTTTACGACGCGCATTTCCATTACAAATTCCTCTGGAAAATAATAACTTGCACTATAATAGAAATAAAATAACAATTAGTTTGATGTGAACGGATAAAAAGTAGAAAAGAAAGTAGTAGACGGAATGAAGGAGGGAAAAACCGTAGATAATTAGTATTAGAAATAATTTCAAAAGTGAAATTAAGTTTAAATATACCAATAAATAAAGATATAAAACGGTAAACTGAAGAAGAATGAGTGTCCAGATTGGTGATGCTTTTGAGCAGCACACGGGGCAGATCCCATGTGTGATCCTGACTCGCTGAGGGGAGAGTAGAGAGAGAGAGAGAGAGAGATCCCCTGCTGTTGACAAATGACAAACGCAAAGCGTCGGCAATGGCGATAAAATAACAGCCGGCCCCTAAAGACAAATGTGCCTCTCAATTGGACGCTGACAAAGTGCACCAGGCCACAGATAACAACTTCATTGTCGTTCAATTGACTCTCACCGGGGGAAGTCGGGAAAAAGAAATATGAAATAAATCACAAGCCAATTTTAAATCATTTAGAAATTTTAAACTCCCGCGGGATCTTTTCATGTAACAGGACGTTGTTAGTAAGATAGTTGTATCTATACGGCTATCTGTCTATTCTATATGTCTATCTATCTAACTATCTACCTGTCTGTCTATCTAGGTACCTATATATGTATATAACTACCCATCTATCTGTATACGTATAAAGATTAGTGTGGGGGTTAGTCAGTTTGTTTATCTATCTGTCCGTCTATCTGTCTCTAACTAATTAACTGTCTATCTAAGTGACTGTCGATCGAGCTATCTGTCTATCTGTCTGTCTGTTTACTATTGACAAGACTCGTGTTGGTCTGATTCTTTGATTATTCGTTATTCAATTTTTGGTCTATCTGGCTATCTATCTATCTATCTATCTATCTATCTATTTATCTATTTATCTATGTAACTGTATATCTTTCCATCTAATAACTATCTAACTAACTGATTGTCGTTTGATGTTATCTATCTATCTGTCTGTCTATCTGTCTGTTGACAGTTGAAAAGAGTCGTGTTGGTCTGATTCGTTGATTGTTCGTTATTAAAATTCTGGTCTAATTATCTATCTATCTATCTATCTATCTATCTGCCTAATTTTCTCGTTCTTCTAGTAGGTACGGAATCTAGCACTCAATATAAACAGAAAATTAATTTGATAAGTAATATAAATATAATATAATTAGTGAACCAAATTCTTGACAAAGAGGAGTAGCTCTCGCCTGGAGTCAATTTCGGTGGGAAAAAAAACATGTTCCAGCGAGTGTCTGGAAATCAACGTGATTAGCGATAATCTGATGAGTGCGCGAGCTCAGAACTTCGACTATACGCGCAGCACTCCCTTGCTTTCGGGCTGCATTTATCCCCCCGCGTGCTCTGTAATTATTGTCGGCGTGTTTTGCTACGGCTTGTTGGCTACTCTTGATTTTTATTTCACTTCTATTCTATTTTATTTTATTTATTACAACTGCCAAGAAGAGATAGCTAAGACAGAAACGGGACAGAGAGATAGAGACATCGCACATAAAAATCACACAAATCATATCAAGGACACACCTTTAAAAGTTGCCTTTCAACAACACATTAGTTACGTCATAGCTCTTTTACAAGAATCATCATACGATTAAACACTAATCGATTATAAGTAATCGATATAATAAATTATCTCGAATAATATATGTGAATTTAAAAAATCGTATTTAAAATCGGTTATTTAGTAAAACTACAATTGAAATATATTTGGATAGATTTTAATTTCCCGCCATTTTTGAAACAGCGTCCATTGAAAAACCTAGGAAATAGGAACTAGAATAGAAATTTAAAAGAGAACCCTCGCTAGTATCACTTGACATTGAATCATTTAACATTTAGTATTAACATTTGTGATTAAAAACTATTTGAATCAAATTGAATTTCGCGCCATTTTCAATATATGCCGGTTTGCCGATAGACGTGTCATACAGGGTCCATTGAAAAACCTAGGAAATAGGAAATATAATAGAAAAGAAACTCGATAGAGAGAACCCTCGCCTCGTGTCACTTGGAGAGAGACATAGTGAGCTAGAGAGGCAAGCGGATTTGAGGGAGAACAAAAAGCTCGTGTGAGTCACATGTGTGTTATTTGGATAGAGGGGAGGGCGACCCGATCACGTGTGTGTGGTTTTGTATCAAGCTGTCTCTTTTAATAACAATGTATCGAAAACTGTGAATTAAATTCTCAATCTCTATGGCAGTTCTTGCATATAATCTCTTTCTTATCCGTATGTGCATTTTTTTTAAATAAAGGGTAATTAAAGATAAGTTTATCTTTAATACTAGTTTGGTTAAGGAATCTCGAGATTCTGGGTTTCCAATCTAGTCTAATCCAAGTTCGTTTATATGGTGTGTGATAGGAATTTCAAAGTTAAATCGATAGTTTATAGCTACGTTAACTTACATTATACTATAGGTATTACATAGTATATTTAAATATAACAATAATTTAAAGAAATGCGTATAGCGCACGTGTGAGTTGAACATATTCCAAGATGTGTAATATTGAATGTTAGGGGATTTTCAAGGGAAATTGCGATCTTTAATCGGCTTACGCGATCACACATATGGGCGGCAAGCATATGTGTGATGGTGAATTGATTGGGAGCGCCGCTTTTCTATCCATCGACCTCGCTACTTCTTTCTATTTACTATACATTTCTAAACGCTATATAGGGATGCTGATCAAAACTTGATGAATAAAGCTGTCACTGACAGACGTGTAGGTTCTCATGGCAGCTAAGTTTTCCGTACTCGACGAGAACAGCTTTTCATTTATGCCGCTTGGCCAGGGGCTGTGTAAGCCAGTCGAGTTAAGGGGGTCGTGCGACCCCTCAAAATGATGCCCTCGATCTCCTCTATCCAATGGTGTGTGTTTCATCGAGTTGCGAACCCCCATATGGGAACCGCTGGAGCAAATTTGTAATCGCCTCAGCTTGTCACGCCCCTGACATGTACACTGATTACATGCAAATGAAGACATGATGCTCTATAACTTCTTCAGCAATCGTGTGAGCGTCCCTATTGGAAGACGACTTAAGTAACGTATTACTACTGTTGAATCCCATTATGACGATAAGTCTCGATCGATTTGACAGTTGAAAGTTTCAGTGTTTTGGGGTTTGGTTTGAAATAAGTAAAAAGCCAGAGTGCATTGTCGCGTGCTTGTGATTATTTGATTCTCCTTTCCTCTGGCTGCTATAAGGACACAGTTTAATTTTAAGTTTCGTTTTTTATTCGATGGCCATTGTGAGGAAGGGGAAATTTTGCTGGGAGACCTTCAGATGGGCGTTTAAATTTGCATTTTGGCAAGGGACGTTTCAAGCGAAAAAAAAATAAAAGCCAAGAAGAAATTTGCATAATGTATACTTATAGCTGCCAGAAGACTTTCGTTACAGTCACACCAGTTACTCCTTTGTGTAGTTTTTTTTCCTGTTCGTTTCTGGTTTTGATTTACATTTAGACGTAATATGAATTAACTCGATATGAATTAATTTTAAATTAGTTAAAAATTGCGTAATTTTTTACGTCTGTAAACTCGTTATATAACCCTAGTTGTATTTTCTTTTTTCAGTTCACTTAAGTTTAAGCTGAATATGAATTAAACCTGATATGACTTGGATTTCGGTGAATTACGAAATAGATGGGGGTTTTCAAGTTGCGCTGCAAACTGCAGAATAGTAGCTTGTTAAGGTATCCTGAGATGGTTAATTGGATGGTTAATTATTTATTAAATAGATAGTTAGATAGATGTAGGTATATACATATATACTTACAAAGAGATCTAGGTAGATAGATAGATAGACAGATAGATAGGTAGATTCATAGATAAATAGATTGATACATAGTTAGATAGATATATAGTTAGTTCTTTAGACAGACAGACAGACAGGTAGATAGACAAATAGATAGTTACATAGATAGATAGATAGACAGATAGATAGCTAGACAGATAGATAGCTAGACAGAGGGATGGACAGGTATAGACAGATAAATAAGAAAATATCTAGGTAAATATAGAAATATACATGTATACTTACAAAGATAGCTACGTAGATTGATAGGTAGATAGATAGATAGATAGATAGATAGATAGATAGATAGATAGATAGATAGATAGATAGATAGATAGATAGATAAATAGTTCGATAGGTGGGTAGTTAGTTCTGTAGACAGACAGACAGGTACATAGGTAGACAAATAGATAGATAGACAGATAGGTAGGTACATAGGTAGATATAATGGTTGATAGATAGATAGATAGAGGTATGGACAGGTAGACAGATAGATCAGAAAATATCTAGGTGGGTAGTTAGATATATCGAGGGGTCAGAAACACAGGGAAAAAATTACAGAAACCTTATATTAGGTTAGCGGATAACGTTATTCTGGCTTCATTTCTTTTGCGCGTCCTCATCCCCGTTTTACGCAAGAGAGGGTGGGGGGTTAACAACTGTTATAAATGTCAAAACTTGGTTACACGCATTTCTGTGCAGTTTCTTCCACTCAAAAGAGGTGCAGCGCGTTGGTATTGACTTCAAAATTCAGTTTTGGCTAGACTAACGGCTCAGAAGCACTGAGTATTTCAGATTACATAATCAAGTAATGGTAGAATTTTGGTGTAAATTATTACTGTTATCCGTCAAAATCTGTCCAGGATATGAGCAAAAAACCTGGACGAATTTGTCTCTGTGTAACTCGTATATTAATGTGTGTGAATGGATTTCAGTATCGAGTGAGTCACTATGGAGTGTGTTTTAAGATTCATACTTAAGAATTTAATCAGTGGAAGGCTAATCGTCGCAGTCATTCTTCTATGGTTCATTAGGCGTTTTATCTGTCCAACCATCTATCTATCTATCTATATCTATATCTATCTCTGTGTCTATTTACATATCAATCCACCTGTCTATCTGTAGATCTATCCGAACACCTATCTATCCATCCATCTATCCACCAATCTGTTTGTCTATATCTATATGTCTATAATATCTATGTGTCTGTCTACATATCAATATACCCATCTATCTGTCTATTTCTACATCTATCCATCCATCTATCTATCAATCCATCCATCTATCAATCTATGTGTCTATCTATATATCTATCTACCTGCCTATCTGTCTATCTCTAGATCTATCCATCCATCCATCCGTCTATCTATCTATCGATCCATCTATCAACCCATCCCTCTATCTATCAATCTATCTATGTGTCTATATATATATATCAATCTGCCTATCTATTTCTCTATCTCTACATCTATCCATCCATCTGTCTATCCATCCGTCCATCTATCTATCAATCCGTCTGTCTATCAAACACCATGATATATCATATAACACGAATAAAAATATTAGAGAATACGCACATATAATGAGAACTTAATCAGCTCCCCCGTTTGGATTGTGATGAATTTAATGCAAATTCCATATTGGATATTAAAAGAATGTCACCCCCAACCAGCCTCTAGGGGGTTTGAAACTGAAAGGAGGGAAACGCGGGGTGTCAATTTTGAAGGCGGAAAAGACGGGGACAGATGTCGCTCTGCATTGAAGATTGTGTCATGTCACGTGATGGATTCACCCCCTCACCCAAACTCTCACCCATTCTCTCATTTGGTCGCTGCCAAATGGTTCGCATATTGGGTAAAACCGAGATTCTTGTTTACCGGGGGATTCTTTGGTACGGGCAATTCCCGCGGGCTTTTTTTTTAATTCTTGAGTGTCGCAAGGGACAGCGGAGAGACCGCAAATGAGGTGACGTTGATCGAGGATGTAGGGCCGAGGTTACCCCGGTGATGGTTGTTGAATGACCCGATACTAGTTAAAAGATGATACAAAGATGAATTTTAATGTTGACTAAGTCGAGTTGAGTTAAATATATATATATATCATGATTCATCTCAATTATCCTACAGTTCGTTAATCTATTTGTGTCTAATAAACCTATTTATTTATGGGTCTGTCTATCTATGTAATAGTCTAATCTATTTGTCTATCTCTCTGTCTATTCAACTATCTAGTCATATGCCTAAATGTCTGTCTTGAAAGTTGAGGTGGATGAATAGTTCGATTTATCTGTCTGTCTGTCTATCTATGTATCTATCTGTCGATCACTCTATCTTACCTACCTACCTACCTATTTACCTATTTATCTACCATCTACCCATCTATCTACCTACCTATGTACTACTTATCTATTATCTATCTATCTATCTACCCATCTATCTATCTCTACCTACCTATCTATTATCCCCGCCAATCTATCTACTATCTACCTACCTAACCTACCTACCTACCTACTATATATCTACTATTCATCTATATCTATCTACCTTTCTACTATCTCCGCATATCTATCTACTATCTACCATCCGTCCATCTATCTATCTTTCTGTTTACCAAATAAAGTCAGATTGGGATTCTTAATTAAAACAGATTTAAAAAAAAATTCATAAACCAACTGTCTTTTATGTCAACAGCCGGTAGAAGCTTCACTGTCGAAGTAAAAGGAGGAACTTTCCGAGATTGAGTCGTAAACTCCCCGAGATTGAGTCGTAATGAGAATGTAGTTTGGACTGGAACAGATGTTACTAATTGTTTATTTAGTCGTGTCATAGTGGAGCAAGTACAGTCCGGGACCGAATCGAAACTTGTTCGGTCCGTATACCGTCCTTATTCTCCTGTCGATATCGATTTATTGTCGTCCTTTACCCACGCGGCTAACAGACACAAAAGTGAAGCTCACAAGGAGTCATATGAGAGAGAGAGAGAGAGAGTATTGTGGAACTAGTGGAGCAAGTGATCCAGGCGTGGAACTTGGTATAATGCACCCTATCCCTCTTATCTTGTTTTATGAATGGGCTGTGATACAAACTCATTCATTTTTCATCTGTTTAATTAAGTAAATTAAGTTAATTGAAACTTTGATATATGTTCATTGTAATCATGTATTGTATTTATTCTTTTGTCATTTGCAGCCTGGTCACATGGTTTGTTACCGCCCAACTCGGACATAGCCCCGCCTATCGAGGACTACGACTACGATTCTTACGATTACGACGCCACTACCACCAAGTCTCCGGTCGCCGGCAACTCCACAGCTGGGTAACATTACCTTCTGTCATTCGAAACCGTTTCCAGAAAACCAGAGGGTTCGCTACTCTGCCAGATAACAGGGCAGGATTCATAAGAGAATCATGAAACACCAGAGGGTTCGCTACTCTGCCAGATAACAGGGCAGGTTTCATAAGAGAATCATGAAAGATTCTCAAACACAAGAGGGTTCGCTATCTGTCAAATAACAGGGCAGGATTCATAAGGGAATCCTGAAAGATTCTCAAACACCAGAGGGTTCGCTACTCTTTTCAGATAACAGGGCAGGATTCATAAGAGAATCACGAAAGATTCTCATACACCAGAGGGTTTGCTACTCGATCAAAAAACAGGGCAGGTTTCATAAGAGAATCATGAAAGATTCTCAAAACACTAGAGGAATGCTACTCTGTCAGATAACAGGGCGGGATTCTTACGGAATCGTAGAAGATTCTCAAATACCAGAGGGTTCGCTACTCTTGTCAGATAACCGGCGCAGGATTCGTAAGAGAATTGTATAAGATTCTCAAACAGCAGAGATTCGCTACTCTGTCAAAACAGTAGGGTAGGATTCTTATAAGAATCATAGGAGATTCTCAAACACGAGAGGGTTTGCTACTCGGTCAAATAACAGGGCGATTCTTAAGAGCTCCATGGAAGATTCTCAAACAGAGGAGGATTCGCTACTCTGTCAAGACAATAGGGCAGGATTCCCATAAGAATCGTAGAAGATTCTCAAAAACCAGAGGGTTCGTTACTTTCTCAGTTAGTCAAATAAGGAACCCTTGGTGTGATAAAACTGATCCAACTGTTCCCAAGATTCTTAAATTCTCCTCCAAGATTCTTCAAAGTTGTCCTATAAAATTCTTTAATTCTACTCTCCAAGATTCTCACATTCTCGTCCAAGATTCTCATAAGAATCTCGGGTGTTTTAATGAAGGAGTTACGAACCCGTAGATGGGGAAACTGAACCAACTATTTTCCAAGATTCTCACATTCCCGTCCAAGATTCTTATAAGAATCTCGTTTTAAAATAATGGAGATAGCGAAACCTTGATCTGGTAAAACTGATCCAAATGTTGCCCAAGAATCTTAAATTCTCGTCCAAGATTCTTAAAGATCCCCTCTAAGATTCTCACAAGATTCTCCTAAGAATCTCGCGGGCGTTTAAATAATAGAGTAGCGAACCCTTGATGCGGTTTTGCGTGTTCCGCTTGTGGCCAGCTGGTCAGTATTGTCTCGTAAAACGTCGTAAAATATGCACAACGAGGATTAAAATTGCATCTCTCTCTCTCTCTAGGGGTTCGTCTGCTTCTGCCACAACAACGACCATCCAACCGGAGAAATCAGGTATGACTCACTCATTTATTCACCCGGACAATCTGCCTCTCCGTATTGAGTCATTTCTGTATATCTTTATATTGTAATCCTTCCAATAACAAGGCAAGATTCTTATATATAGGAATCTTAAGAATCCTCTCCTTTGATTACGAAATTTCATCTCGTATTTCAGCTAGAAAGTCGGAGGAAAAAAGTATAAAACGATGCGGACTGTGCGAATATAGTCTCGTGTGGCAAATGACGGGTGTAAATACGTGAAGAGATCCCTGTCGTATCGGTCACGTAGGAGAATTAAACCGGCGCTGGCACGCTAACATTAAGCATGCAAAATATCCATAAAAGAGCCCGGCAGCTAGCGTCGCCTTTAAATCAATTCCCGAGTTTACAACGCGCGCCCGTCTCTTGACATTCATTCCCGCAACCGACCAGGTTTATGTGCGTATAGTCTTCAGTGAAAGCTAACACATACTTTACATCAATAATTCATAAATGTAATAGAATTAACTTAATATTTAGTATGGTTAATGCATCTTTGGATTCATATGCGTTTGGTCACATGCCACTTAAGATGGAACCTCTCGCTTTTGAAGTAGGCGGATTCCACTTTGTTCCATGGCATGATGTGCGTTTCCATGGCAACTGGAAAGGCACTTGTCGTATAGTAGAGTACCATACCGAGGGTAAACAAAGGCAACAGGGTAAATAGGGCCAACAGAAACAGTGTCCGGTCGATGAACACTTCTCACGACAAGCTATATACTCTTTTACCATAACGAAGATGCTAAGGTTGTCGCTGGAGGAACAAGCAAGGTGTCTAGCAAGCAATAAAATGATCAAACAAACATTCTTCATTAGGTAACAGTGACGCTGTTTTTAGAAGTTTTGCAAAACAAACAAATTGACAAACAAACATGGAACAAGCAAGGAAACTAGTTGATGGGAACAAATATGCAAAGGAATAATTCAACGTGCGGGAACAAACAAACAAAAATTAGACAAGAAATTATCTAACAAACATACAGATCTTGCAAACAAACAATCTGAGAAACAAACATTATATCAGAAACAGACAATTTAAAAGAAACGAAACAAACAGTTTAAAAGAAACAATCACGTAACAAGCAAACAAACTAGTTGATGAACAAACATGTAAAGGAACAATCAAATATACGTGAACAAACAAACAAAAGTGTATGAAAAATTTTCTAACAAACATAACGATGGAACAAACTGCTAATGAAGAGACAGTGACGTTAGTTTTAGATGTTTTGCAAACAAACAAACTAACAAACAAACATTACAGCACAAACAAACATGTAACAAGCAAACAAATTGTAGTTGATGAACAAACATGTAAAGAAGCAATCAAACATGCGGGAACAAACAAACAAAATGTACAAGAAATTGTCTAACAAACATAGATGTCTTGCGAACAAACAAACTGAGGAACAAACACTTAAGGAAACATGTAACAAGCAAACAAACTGTAGTTGAAGAACAAACATGTAAAGGAACAATCAAACATATGTGGAACAAACAAAACATGTACAAGAAACTATCTAACAAACACAACGATGGAACAAACATTCCTTACGAGGAAACAGTGACGTTAGTTGTAGATGTTTTACAAACAAACAAACTGAGAAACAAACATTATAGCAGAAACAATAATGTAACAAGCAAAAAACTAGTTGATGAACAAACATGTAAAGGAGCAATCAAACATGCGGGAACAAACAAACAAAAATGTACAAGAAATTGTCTAACAAACACAGATGTCTTGCGAAGAAACAAACTGAGAAACAAACACTTAATAAAACATGTAACAAGCAAACAAACTGTAATTGATGAACAAACATGTAAAGGAACAATCAAACATATGTGTAACAAACAAAACATGTACAAGAAACTATCTAACAAACATAACGATGGAACAAACATTCCTAATGACGCGACAGTGACGTTAGTTTTAGACGTTTTGCAAACAAACAAACTGAGAAACAAACAATTTATAACAAACAAACAAACGTGAACAAACATACAAACAAACAAAATATTTACAAGAAACTATCGAACAAACACAGATGTCTTGTAAACAAACAAACCGAGAAACAAACACTATTGAAGAAACAAACATCCAACTAAGCAAACATTACACAAACAAACAAACAAGATCAACAAACAAACATGATTTAAAAACCAGTAGTTCAGTATATTATCCCATCTTATCATTTCTAGCGCTTCGAACAAACGCTAACAAAAACCATTTGATTTGTTTGTTTCTCGAAAGGCTTATCCATAAGATTCCTCCGACTGCTACCCAACGTCACCAAAGAATCCGGCGGGACAGTCAAACTGAAATGCGAAGTAACCGGCGATCCTCCTCCGAACCGCTTCCGCTGGTACAAGAACGAAGCGCCCGTCCAGGAGGAGAAGGGGCGTCTGATCCTCCGCAAGTACCGACTCAACTCCTCCACGCAGGGATCCCGTCTGAGGATCACCAACATCGATACCCACGACACCGGTTACTACAAGTGCGAAGTCTCCAACGGCGTGCACAGGATCGATTCCACGGGCATCGTGATCGTCAAAATGAATTCCAACTGGAGTAATTCGTGTTCCTACATTTCGATAACTTAATTTCATTTTCTAATATAAAAAATATAACCAGTGTTAATTAAAATGTCTATTAAATTATGTCATTGAATGTTATTCATGTTGAATTAGATGGTGGACAACCCGCTGCTCCGGTTCCGAATCTTCAGCCGTCCTTTCCCAGTTTCGGAGGAGTACCCGTCAAGTAAGATTTATTTATTTCTTTCCTTCTTATCTTATTATTCCAATTTGTCAAGAATCTTGTAAGAATCTCGGTAGGAATCTTGTAATGAGCTCAATAAGAATCTGAATGTTATAATATTGCGATCTGTTGCGAGGTATTCATATGGAAATCCAGGCTCTGGTGAATCCTGACATTCCTCTGTTCTATTACTGTTCCAATCCCGTCACGGAGGCCTCGTTTGATTGGCTTATAAATCATATTGATCGCCAATTGCCAGTGTCGCTTTTTCTCTTCGTATTGACGTCTTGATGCCCTACTGCGTGTATACCCCAACCTCGGAACCTTTGCCAAGTTTTTTTTTTCTTTTTATTATGTTTAATTTACTACCGGTGTCATTAGGAAAACATCGTTAAATCCGGTGGAATCTCCCAATTTCCAGTGGAGCAAGTGGAATGAGGGGGAAGAGTGGAAACGGAATTTTTACAACCAATGTAAGATCGTTAAATGGATTAAAGTTAATCCAATCAGATAAAACTTATTTGTGTTTTTTATGCGGGTTTTTTACTTCCGAGCCAATGAGCGCATTTGTATGAAAATCGTCAGCTAGGGCCCCCGTCCAATCAGATAAATCCTTCTCTTTTTGCTGGTAACTACTATACGACTGCTGAAGAAATCGAACCAATGGCGCGGAAAGGTTTCCGGCACTGTCTTCACCAGCGACGCCCGAGAAGCGGATGAGTGTTCCCCTTTCTTCCTCAGTTCCACTTTAGTTCCACATCTCCTGAATATAAAATGAATGCTAACTGTGGAACAAGTGGAGTTACTTGATGAAAGACGGATAGCGGTTCATTTAGAACTTGATCTGCTTGATGTTATTTGGATTCCGGTTGATTCCGGTTTGCCCTAAATGGGTTCCAGAACTGTTCCAAACTGTCTAAATCTTGAATATGGAAAAGCCACCAGTTTTAACTGTAAAGGATGGAGTAGGTATATACTCCAGTTTTGTTCCGGTTTTGTTCCGGTAATGTTCCAGTCTTTCTCCAGTTTTGTTCCAGTCTTTCACCAGTCCTTCTCCAGTTTTTTTCCCAGTTTTGTGCCAGTTTTGTGCCAGTTTTGTACCAGTTTTGTTCCAGTTTTGTTCCAGTTTCTTCTGAAATGGTTCCAAACTGTTTTGACGTAGCATGAAACATATCTGTTCCAGTTGGTTCCACAGTTGTTCCATAACTAAAGTGGAAAAGTTATTATCGCGACCACAGACAAAGGAACAAGTTTGTTCCAGTTGAGTTTTACGTATTCCACTTTGTTCCATAACGGGCTGTTAATTTTGGAACGATCATCATTCATGAACGGAAAAGAATGGAGCAAGGGGAAAGTTCTGTGTTTCAGTGTAATGTTCCAGTTTGTTCCAGATTGTTCCAAAACAATTTCAATTCGGTACTGGAAGGCATGAGGCAATTCCTGTTCCAGTATGTTCCAATATGTTCCAGTCTATTACACTTTGCTCCAGTATATTGCAGTCCGTTCTATAATCGTTCTAAAATGGTACTGGAAGCCACTCGTACAAGCTTCAATATGGAACATAACGTTATAGTCTTCTTTTCCAAATTGCTCCACTCAGTTCCAGTCTGTTCCAAAACTGCTATAATCACATCGTGCAACGTGACTGCTCTTCCACTTTGTTCCACTTTGCTCCACTTTGCTCCAGTTCGTTCATCCGTTCCGTTTTCGGTCCACTAGGTTAAGAAGTCGAGTCGTTAACAAAGAAGGCGACTCTCTCATTCGACAAATGTCGAGTCGACTTCTGCATGCATTCATGATTAAGCAGACAGTGATAGATCTAATTAAATAGATAGATAACAAGACAAGATAAATAATCAATAGTAATAAATAGCTAAGGGAGAAATACTAGCCGAGTGGCGAACCCTTGTGTTTAAGTTGTTTTTGCCTCTACGATCTCAGGAAAAGAATAAGACGAACCACCGTCGCAAGCGGAAATGGAACAAGGCAGCCCTTCTCTGCCCCTCCGCCATCTAATGGATGGGGCGGAATTTTGAGAAAATTAGCCTTCTCTCCCTTCCACTTGGTGATGTAGCCCCGGGGTTGTTCTCCCCCTTCCTCCCCCCGGCTGCATCCCCGCGTCTTTTCCGCATCCGGATTTTCGGAAGAAGCGGGGGAGGAGAGGGGGGAGGATTCGACCCTGTAATCAAAGAGTATAGCTTATGTTGGAATTTGATTACTCTTGTGAACCCCCGAGCTATTTATAGTAACAGTGTTATCTTTAATGATTGAATTGATCAATTTTTTTTTAAACCACTGAATAGTTTGCCCGGACTGCCGAAGGATTTCGTACCCAAGGATCCATCCGTGCTGCTGCCCAAGGACTTTGAACCCAACAAGGAGTTTCACCCGAAAATCGGCGACGATGACGACGATCACGGACACAATGGATTTGCAGGATCGCTGCCAAAACCCAATATTGGACAAAATAAACCCATTGGTATTATTATTATCATCATTACTAGAATTAATTCAAGTTAATTGAAACTTGTTAAGTAAATTGGTTTAAATATAGAAACAGTTGATCCTAATTATAGACCCTTATTGATTTTGCTTGTAAGCTCTGGCTGTACATGTCTTCTTTTTGCTGTTTCCTCTTCTTTTCTATATTTCATCAAGGCTCAGTGATTCCATAGATCCCTGTAATCGATATCTTTCTATAAGATCCCTGTAATCCTGTCTATAAGGATCTTTTTCCCTCGTTCTTAAAAGGTCCCAGCAGCTTCTTTTTTGTACGTCTTGGTAACTGTCATCAAATTTAAGTTCAGTTCAATCAAGAATCGTCTGCAGTATAAGTTGGATAGAAAATAGAAAGATAGATAGATAGATAGATAAGGTACATAGGTAAACGAATCCGTGGATTACGTAGATAGATAGATAGATACATAGATAGATAGATAGATACATACATACATAGATAGATAGGTAGATAGACAGAGATAGATGCGTAGATAGATAGGTAGACATATTGATAGATAGATATAGATGGATAGATAGATAGATAGATAGAGAGATAGATAGAGAGATAGGTATATGAAAATGTATAAATAGATAGATAGATAGTTAGATAGCCAGGTAGATAGATAGCCAGATAGATAGACAAATAGGTAGACGGGTAATTAGATCTATTAGTCTTACTTTAAATTCACTGAGTTTTCTTATTTGATGTGATTTGCTCGTAAAACGTAATCGGCTTGAATGTTGTATCTTTTCCATCGGAAATACAGGAGGCAAGTTGGACGGCTCGTGCCAAGTTTATCGCGGTGCTGTCTGCTCCAAATTCCTGGCCAATCGGACCATTTTCCTGCAGAATTCCTTAACCCAGGGCCTGGTGGAAGAGAAACTAGCTGCCGCTTTTACCGTGATTGCACATTCAGGGTAATGAATTCCCATTTCCTCCCCTCAACAAATTACCCACACTCTTCATCTTCATTCGAATTTAGCCGGAGATAAGAGATAATCTCAACGGTAACATCCGTCTAAAGAAATCAAGCATTCTTTTAGGAACACCTTAACAAAGACTATTCATTTAAAGTTAAAGTTAAACGATGTTTGCAACACAAGTTGCGTTTTCACGGTAAAATCTGATATTCTTCTGTAATTTTAATTGTAATCAAACTTAATTATCGTAAGTGTCATTATATCGGATATCTTTACAACTGATACAGTTAAGTTCGTTTGGAGTCGATACAGCAAGCCAATGAATCGATAACTGTTAATCGATTCTTACAGGGAAATCCGACGGATGATCAGAAATGATCCGTGACCTTGTTTGACCTTGTCTTTCTATAACCTGATTATCGATTACAGGGACCTGTCGCAAAGCTGCGCCGATTTCGCCGTCCCGTCGCTGTGTTTCGCCGCGTTCC
>JAIQCU010001622.1:0-18024 GCA_022114935.1 Leptestheria dahalacensis
TCATCTTATTAAAAATACAAGCAAGCAAGACTCGTCTGCAAAAAGCTATACTAACAAAAAAGGGCTTTCAGAATATGTCAGCCGAGAAAACGTGCGTCATCTCGTCTGAAATTACCTGCTGCGAAAGGCGAACTAATTTGCCAGTTTTGAGAAAGAGTGCGCCTTCCAAAGTTCCAACGGTCCCAAAACTCCAGCACGATCCACAAACGCTTTGATCTATTTCGGGAAGGGGGAGGGAGACAGAAAAGGGGAAGCAAAAAATGTCGTTAAAGAATTCCTATATCACCCAGAGGACGAAGGTGGGCTTGGACTGACAATAAAGCGCTTTGTACCTCTAACCGGGGTCACAGCTCCATAGAGGCGCCAGTCAAATTGCTCGGGAACATTGTCAAGATCAGACTTTCTATAATGGAAAGGCTGTCCGCCGTTATAGCCCTTGGTGCGGACAAGACCGCGCAAGTAACGCAATTCGTCTACAGAGCGATCGGTAAGGTGATTGGCAGCTAAACGGTACGTAAGACCTGCACGGTTCTTCGAATGGATGAATCTAGACGTTCAAAGACGAAAAAAGAAGAAGAATAAAACGTGAAATGCATCTTGGTTTCAATAAAAAGTTCAATAAACTAGTATACAGAACAACATGTATTAGCAATGTCATAGACATTAGCGTTACGCAATCCGCATAACGATAACCAAAGTGTATTATGAGCACAATGATGAAACTGAGTAATGCATAAAGCTGTTTTTATTATAATTTATCAGGCTTACTATACGTAAATAATAGCCAAAAGTTCAATACTGTTCCGCAATTGTTATTTTTATAATTTAAATTTAAACTGATAGAACGCATTATACTAATATTAAACACTAATTTACATATTAATCTAAAGTTAAAACGTTGATAATATTAGGTCCTTAATAAAATTCACTGCTCCGATGAAGACCCCGATATAAAGTAAAGTTGCTATTATCAACAAACCTCAAGTTCTGATGAAAAATGGCTTTCCTCTGTGCATGCTCGGTATCGTCGTCATACTTCTTGTTATGGTGTCGGCGGAAAGTATCAAAGGCGTCGTCCACGTGGGATGTATGGTGGTTAACGAACTCGCGCATCGGGTTGAAAGTATGGATGTGGTCAACGCCGGGACCAGGGAAACCGTGGCACGATGTGACATCTGTTTTTCCAGAGAACAATAAGAAAAATTGTATGGAATTAGTACTCAAGTCCGTCTCAAAATGCTGGTCTTTGGTGAGCTTAACCCGAATCGACGAGGAAGGTATCGTCTGAAGGGGCACCGTCAGTGAAGCTATTGTAGTCCAGATAGTAATGATCGTAATGGGAGCCCAGCAAAGAGTTGAATCCTTTCATCTCGTAACGAACCGGGACAGCGATTGTTCTTCTATCGCTTTCGGGTGCAGACTTTTGGGGGTAACAATAACATCATTAACTTTTTCTTAAAAACAAACTATTCGCGTAAAATGCGGTAAATTAATCAAATAATAGGGAAGATGTTGAAGGAGAAATAAGTAAATAATGAATGATATACCTGTCGCAGTAACCAGAGGGTGTACGTGTTGCTTTTGTCACCGTAGGTGGTAACATTCTGCCATTTCTCGCACGTCTGTCCATTAATAACTTCATAGCCAACCATCTAAAAAAGACAACGTGTTAGAATGATATTTGGACGTGGCTGCGGTCTGCTGTACTTTGAAATCCGAGATATCGGGAAGGACGCTCTGTGCTTCGACAGGGCCGTCAGCCGAACCGTCCACTTGGAAGCAGTTCTTTTCGTTGCGAACTGTCTCAGTCGTCAAGGGCGCAATTTTTTTCATCGTTCCGTAGGCACCCTCTTTGGCCAGTTGAAACGTTTTCACCATTCCTGTATTGCCGACATAAAATTTCAAGACTAGGAATTTACGTCTTCAAAGGCGAGTAATACCTCCGTAGTAATCGACCCTGCTCCTCCCGTTGGGCAGATCGACCCACGCGTAGAAGGGTTCGTCAATCTCGGCGTAAGGGATGTGAAGCACGCCTTCGACAGTGTAAGACTCGCTGAGTGCCGGAGGACTCCCCTTGGCGATTTTTGTGGGACTCGAGTCTTTACCTCCTTTCCATTTGATCTCCCAACGCTTTCTTTCATGGGCAGGTGCAATTTCATTGTCTAATACACCGCAGTTCACTACGCCTAGCAAATACAAAACACAATTAAATATGATTTGACAATATAAACTGTGCAACAAGATTTAGTTTTCACAAAAACGGCCATCTTCATCAACGTTTTCTTCGGTTGCACTGTTACTTATACACTTATATTGTTGCTCATTATACTTTACTTGTATGCCTATACTTGCACTGTTAAGTATTTTAAACTCTTTCTGTATAAACCAAAATGACTAGGAAGGATATATTTACCTGCAGCGATGAAGAGAAGAAAGACAAACCGAGCTGCCATTTTCGCCATGACTGGCAATTGCTTAACTTTGAAAAACACAAACAAACAGCTGATAAGCGACGCAACGTTGCCAAATCGTCACACCAAGTATAAGAGGGGCGTTTCTGAAATTAAAAAAACAAAACGAGACGTTAAAACAATAAAAAATAAGGTTTCCAAATTAAAATTGACTATTATTAAATTAACTAATTAAAGCTAATCAATAATTTAACTTCCATTGAAAATTAATTTTATTTTTTTACGGCGAACGATCTCTCATTACGCAACACCGCTACAGAGGGTATATAATGCTTGAATTACTTTTGATTTCATACGTGTAAAGTATTGAAAGCAGAATCAGCATCTTAATTATCGGTTTTAAACAAAGGTAACTGTAAAAAGCGTGTATTCACCTTGGAACTTGAAGACGGCACCCAGAAGAAGAGAATGAAGCGGTCACTCTCGTTGGCTGACAACCCTTGAATGTTGAATGTCGCAACCGTTGAAAACGCAAACAGATGCGGGCTGTAAAAGAGTTCACCAGAGGTCATGTTTTCTTGATAAAAAGCCCCATTCCCTGGGGGCAACGCTTACCAAACAACACCACTGTTTGGTCATTTGAAGAACGGAACACACACAAGACTTTCGTACCGATAACAATATGAATTCAAGAGAAATTCAGAAGATCAACACAATTACAGTAAATCAGACGACGTTTCCCTGTAGTACATCCTATTGCCGTTTGACTCAAGTGCACAAGATGACTGTGACTGTTTGTTCCAGATAGCTCAATAATGATGATGTCAAGCAAAAGTTAATATATACAAACCCAACGTTTCATTCTGAATTCACAGAAAAGCGTTCGTCACGTTTGAAATCTGGTCTGTTTGCCTTGGCTGTGTTTTTCCTGTTATCTCCCGCGTATCATGGTAATATGAAGACTCCTGTTTTCCAGTTATGAAATGTGTACTCAAAGTCTCGTGCAGTAAATGAACTCAATGTTGATGTGTTGACTCTACGGCTTGCTAAAAGGTTTTCAAGAGGGCGAGGGCTAATGGCGAGAAAAATAAAGCTGTTTCAAGAAGAAGCAAGTCTTGTGTAATTTTACACTCAATCATTTCCCCAGATGAGCTATACAAGTCTACTAGTAGCGCAACTAAAGTAGTTAAGCCAGAGTCTGGAAACTTGTATGCAAAGTTGTCACACGCTTGTCACCTTTCCTATTACGTAACGTTTTGGTATATCTTGATTTGAAATAGTTTCACGCCTCAAGTCCGGAGTCGTTTCCCTAGAACTTGTACCCCCAGTTTGGAAGTGCACTAACAATTCAGTTTTTCATCAGGAATGTTTTATCTGGGAAACTGTGAAGGTATAACTTATGCACTGAACGTTACGCTCTACCCCCGAGGGTCGTTCCCATAAAAAGCCCTTCTTTTTGCTGCGTTTTCCTGACCTTATTACTCACACAAAACTTGTTAAACTTGACGAAGAAATAGACTGTAGCCTGTGGTGCTGGAACAGGCAACTAGAGGATGAGGCTTCCTTTTATAACTAGCTCCTTTATTTTCGATCTCAGGAACCTCTGTGTAAATTTCATCTGACTATAATGAAGCTGTAATCCCTCCAGTGCATTTGAAAGAAACAAAAAATAACTCACAAAGGACTGTAAAGCAACTTGCTATGGCTATGCAGCTCAATTAGTTCAGGTTACTATTCGGCACGCAGTTGCAATTGGCTTCATGGAGCCCCCCAAACCATCTAATTACAGGAGCACTCAACCGTACTGAAACGTATGGAACACAGGACAGTCGATTGCATTTCAAACATAGATGTATAAAGTACAAGGTAACTGATCATTGTGATACATGCAATTTGCATATCGCATCTGGGAGGAGGGGTCTCAACATTTTAATGCAAGGTTGAAGTGAACGCGCTACTTGATAAAGCGGGGAGTGTGTATTTATTGATTCAAAAGGACTTGGGGTGCGCGCCACACGAATATTCAGGCTTGCTATACAGGGAAACAGAATTACAGCAAGGAAATGTTTGGAATTATTCATGTGTTTTTCAAGCGCTGTGCTGACGACTTGTCTCCTGGAGGAGAACATCCTGAGAAAGAAGCGTATCAACTCGTGACGTCCTATCGTTCTTCGACGAGTTATTCGAAGTGCTGCTCCCTTCCTCGGGATCCTCATTTTTTGTAATCCGTCGTTGCAAAACCACTCGACTCGGGCTGGAGAAAAAGGATGTTCCTCGACGACGGAGGACTAAAATCTACAGAAGTTTTTGTGTGTGAAAAGTGCAATCATAGATATCAGCTAAAGCAGCTGCCAAACACAGAAACCCGGCCTCGGGAACTCCATATATGTAACTAACTCAGCAGTGAGAATTTTCAGTTCTGTTAACCAGCAGAGTTGTCTTGTTCTTGAAACCCCCTTTTTTGTTTCAGCTGCCGATGTTTAAGTTAACTTAATTTGACTAACCGAATAGGATGCCTGGGTGGTAAAGGTTTAGTTTTCTTTCGTCCAAAGTTAGTTTCCCTTGCGCTGCCACCCTGATAGGAGCATGGAAGTTGTTCGATTCTTGTTAATTGTCAGTTGTTGATATTATATTCTTATATGTTTAGTATTGTCTCGAAATCCGTTGTCAAAGTGAATCTGTGACGCTTTAACATTCAGTTGAAGTCTAAATGTATAGTTTCTTCAGTCGTTGTTCAGTGATTTCGATGTTGATTCCTTTCTTTGTGTTGTTTAGTTTGATCAGGATGAAAACACGGTTGGCCATAACCAACCATTCGTCCAAAAATTTACCATAGCAAGTGAATTACTATCTGCTCAGTACAGTTTAGATTTCTTTTCAAGGGGTCTGAATGGCTGGGAATTATGGTACTTGTTGACTTGGGGATTTTATGCTAACGAAACTAATAAACCAATTTCAGTAAAACTTTGAAAAGTAGATTCAGCATGCTTTACAATCAGTTTTTTGAAGTTGCTATAACTCCGAAATTATGGAAGCAATAAGCAATCAACTTTTCCCCAGTAAGAACCTTTTACTGGGCTGTGTACTGTACTTTGGAGCTCAAACGTCAGTTAAAGTAAAGTTATAAGCCTGTAAGTAATCAAGTTAAAATGTCCTGTGGACGATCATCCGGCTACATGTGAAGGTTATGTTCTCAAAGCCCCCTTGTAACTAGACTAATAAGGTAGGAAGCGAATATAATAATTAGCTTTGAACGTTGAAGACTCGTGATGGAGAAAGAGACAGGGGCTTTTGGTTCTGTGTTTCGCTTGCTGCCTCGCTAGTTACTGCTTCTTGAATCAATTCAAGGGATCGATCGGTGATGAAGTCTTTTCATTTGCGACCACTGAACCAGCTATTCCAGCAGTAATACAAGGCAAATAATTAAAAAGCTGAAAGTTCATACCTGGCTGGTTTGGCGACGTGACTCGTTAGGAGCACAGGGCACGTCAATATTGCTCATCGATCCTGAAGAAACATCCATTTCAAGTGGCTCATATGCACCCACTTGCGAAGAACGTGGCAGCTGTGGCGTGAAAGGAGGTACCAGTAAAACAGGGTTCCCGTTATCCTCCATTTGATCTGCGCCTACATTCGTAAATCAACGGCTAGTTACCGGGTCTCGACATACATAATTCATTAACAGCCAGTCATTTCCAATAAAAAATAATCTGGTATACAAAAGATTATGTTTAAAAAAATAGCGTGTAGGTTGAAGGTTGCAAACTTACTGCAATAATGCTCGTCGTAACTAATCAGCGGATCCAGTCCGAACAAAGTTGCAGCTGCAAGTGGGAAACGCGCGTCACAAATCAACAGGAACGCCGCTATTGTCAGGCATACGAGTCCTGGTTACGTAAGAAATAATTGAAAGGTCGCTCTTAGCGTAACTTCTAGTGCAACTAAAAGGACGTTGAAGCGTTAAAGTAATATACCTGCAATTAAGCAGACGTAGAAAGCAGGTCCCAACTTGGGCGTGAGAATGACATCTCCCATAATTACCGAAGGATAATGAGTTGCTTGCGAAGGACTCAAACCTAGCCATACGGTTGCAGCGCAGCAGAGCAACATGCCCGTCAATCCTATCATTTTGGCAGCTGGGGCTAATGCCACTTGCAAACATAAGATGGAGACGATCCAGCTTGCCAGAGCAGTCCTGAGGAGAGATTTTTTGTCCCAAGCAAAAGTAATTTACTTTCTCAATCAATTCCTTTTCTTCTTCTATCTGCTCCGTCGGATAAGAAGGAATTTTGACTAGTCGAATGGCTGATTGGCTTTGCACTATATTACATTTCATTCTTTGACTGCTGGGAAGAGTTTAACTTGAAGAAAGTCACGCAATACTTTGGTACGAGATATGGGTTTCTTTGCACTGGTTTCCTACGAAGAATTAAAGCGAATCTTTGTGTACCTCGTAGAGAGTCTCGTAAGCTACACCACAGTTTCTGCTCTTCAGTAAGACATTCACGTTTGCCACGCCGTACAATATGCTTAGTTAGCTAGGCAAGTTGCCTGGAGTAATTAAAAGACAATAGTTTGTATCAAGCGCATTATAGTTACGGTGAGGTACGGTATGTTCAACTTGTTATTTGTAATTAAAACAAACTGCTTTTTCTATAGGAGTTTAACATGAATGTGAAAACTAATACCATTTTACTTGTACCCGAAATGTGAAATTGCTGTATTACATGTAAACAATCAGGATCAGGTAGACTGCAATTAGGGCGAGTTTTGCCCACTCCAGGGAAGTTTCGTAATGAAGGGACTTGGTTTTTCTCCCTCCGTATAGGTTCATACTGCGGTAGTTGTGCAAGTTCAAAACTGTTACAAGGGCAAATCATCTCGCAAGAAAGCGGGATTATCTCAAATGGCACACCAAGTGACGGGGCCAAGATGACTTACTGAATAAACCATTTACACAAGGGACGCAATCAAGTTATGAAAGCTAGCCATGACATGGTTCATAGTTAGTTGGTATGGATTTTAGTTTGAGAAGACGAAACTTGGTGGGAATCATACTTATCGTCTAGGTCGGCACGTACAGATTTTGAGAGCAAATCAGGCTCATATTGATCCACGGGTCTGCAGCATTAGGAGAGCCAAGGATATGCACTTTTTGCCCTCTTTCCTTTCTCGCCTTCGATATGAGAGCGCAAAAAAATCATAGAATTCTTTCGCCCATTTAATGCTTCTATCATCTAAAAACTTTAGGTTTTCTTCTATGTGCAAGCCCAGCAAAAGTGCGCTATGCCCGTGTGTCTTCAATACTATGACGTTACGCAAGGTTGCATTGCATAGTCCGTTAACCCACAAGTTGATCTCGTTTAGCGACTATTTGTTGTCGTTTTTCTTGTTCGGAACCGAAATAGAGGTAAACGAGTTCACCGTCAGCTTTTCTGTAAAGTATCTTGCTCGACTGTATCACTTTTTGCAATCTGTGCTGCCAGGGTCGATGCAAATTTAGTGCAAACTTTTGTACTTGGGTCGAGAATCTGCATGGTTCATTATTCCTTCAAGTAAACTAGAGTCGTGTTCGTTCGTTCCCCGTGGCGACATGAGATATGAAAGCTTTTCAAGAACATGCACTACGGCGTAAACGGAACTTTTCCAACGTGAACTAACCAAGACGCACAACACAACTTAGCGTGTCGCAAATATCTTTGGCCTTAAGCTTGTGCAGTCGGCTTTCTTTACGACACTATGCCCAGCCGACCACTCCGTTACAGGGACAAAGTTAATCTTGCCTAGGTATAGTGTGAACCGGTCTAGGACCACATCCCAGGGGGTCCATTTTAGGTTAGACTGAAGATTGCGCAAGGTGGAAAGGAAAAGTATATAAGAAAGTATAAAGGGTAGAGAGTCACACGAAAAGGGTTTTCTTCTTCTGTTTAAAGGAAAGACCCACAAAAAAGCTGAAACAATGGTAAGGCCTGCGCTGACTCGAGCAGGGGCGTAATTTTAGTATTTTCTTTTTATGTGTGCAAGCCTTTGGTCGAGGCAGAAACGTCAGGTTTCATTGTGTCAAATGTACCCGGTAACTTAGAGCTCAATGTGTGCAACGCACCAACTGCACCCCCTCCCTACCGCCCTCAAATTTCACCACTGGATTCAAGCGGGGTTGTCAATTAACAGGTTTTTATTAAAAAGGGGTAAGCGAAGTGTAAAAGACATCTATATACCAAAGAAGTGACTGTACATGCCATCCACTGATGCGATACATGCGTCCCCAGCGGATGCCTTCGCCATCATGAATGAACAAGTCGGCTACTTGAAGAACAGGGGTGGGGAGACCAATCCTTTGACCTCGTCGGAAATCTTGCTGAAACGATCCCGCTATACGTCCAGAAGCATAACAATAAATCTTGTCATTTTCCTTATCTTTTTTACGATAGTCGAAAAAAAGGACGGAGAGGAAAAAAAAATTGCCAACCGAAGGGTCCGAATCCTTCTCTGCCTTGGTGCCATGCCCAGATGAACTGCTCATTAAAATGGAAACTGTTGTTTTCTTCATCTGTTACGACAAGAGATTAAAAAAAAGACCAGCCGTGATAAAATCTTCACCAAACTATTGAATAGAAAAATACTTGCCTACTGTTGCAAAAGTAATATTGACGCCCCGAAGACCGATAAGGAGCCGAAGCGTGGCGGGTCTGTCCTGGAGTGCGTTGGGTTTTTCAGCGGCAGGCATGGATATATTGGTTTGTACTTCGGCACGTTCCCAGTCTCTACTTACTTGAAGACCTTGTGGAACACACGTATTGCTACAGTGCTGATGATAAATGGACAATGACCATCTATTGATTTACCTATAATCGAACCTCCAATGGCCCATCCAATAATTAACACCAGACAGCCGCGAAGTCTCTGCAATACTCATATACGTCGTTATTACAACTGTACTTTTTTGTTATCAAGCCAAATGTAGCAAAAAGTCTTTACCTGCAATGGCCCGCCGGATACTCCCAGGCATAAACTGACTCCCACAACAACTATCAAAAAGGCGACCATGACATCTTCAAAGTACATCTTGGCAGGAGTGTAATTACTCCCGAATTCTGCTGGCAACATCTCGTAGTCGATAAAAAGGTTTGATAGTTCATCAAAAACGCACCACCCTGTTCTCTTTACAAGTAACCGTAGTTTACTGTTGCGTCTATCGCGACGGATATCTCGTAATAAAGCCGGTAACGGAAGTGTAGGTTATCTTTTGCTCCACCGCGGTCGCCCTGTCGCTCGCCCACCAGTTCGTATCGAAGTAGAATAATCATTGTTGCCCTTCGTCTATTTTTCTCGGTCTTTTTATTTCTCCTCATGTAACATGCAAACTAGGAACGTGACTGGGCTACCCGTTTGCCGGGGAAAAAAATTCCATGAAAATGCTCGACAAGCTTGAAAAACAGGGAGAAAATGAGAGTTGTTATAATGTAAAAAAAAGTGACGTAACACTTTGTGCTTTCTTGTAAAAACGTCCAACTTTTCCGTATCAAGTGAAACTTTTTCCCAAACCCCAAGTTCATGAGACCCTATTATGTGTCACACGAAGTAAAGTCAAAGATCCGATGTTAAACTGCTCACTTGACTTTTAACTAGTCGATTCGAATCTTAATTTGACTGCAAAAAGTTAATTACCATTGAATCATAATTCGTAATGCAACACTGTAACGATTGAGTGTGTGGGAATATCCGTAAAACGTTCAAGTTATTCCACATACTGTTTATATTAGATGTTGAAGTTTTCGGAGTGATTCTGCTACCTTGTAATTCGAGTGAAAGAGCTTTTTGTCAATGAAAAGTTTCAGTGAATTTTCATCATAAATTTCTCTGTCACGCGCCTTTGCGGGTATCGTTCTCCCATACGTCAGCAGCAGCATTAAAATAATACAAGTCTTTCCACTCTAGCTGATGACTTCATAACTCGTATTTTCCGAGGTCTCGAGCATTTATCTCCGGCGGCATAATCCAACCTTCCGTGGGCTTTCTCTGTCCCGATCCTTTAGGAAGTATCATACTTTGGCAAGCTCTTTGAGTGAGGGCCACTTTGACGTGCAACTTGATAAAGGTTAACATATGAACGCTTGGAATTATTTATGGGCTAATAAAATTGGTCGCTCCGTTTGACATGCTTCTCTTCAATAAGGCGTTCGACGTACGTCAGACATACTTATTGCATTGGGCCAGTCCGAATCGTGTATGGAATCTTGGAGACTTTGCGCTTTTTATGTGCCTTTGACCATTAATTAAACTGAGAACGACTGAAGAAGGTTGTAACGAGACCAAAGCAGTCTGATAAGCACTGCTTGAATTGCTTAATTGGAAATCCTTGTAACTTTACGGTCACTCAAGTGTACGTGCCCCCCACCCCCCACCCCAGATACTGTTCCCTGTTATTGGAATCGTAGATTTGTCACTTGAATGACCTTGAGCCTTTACGTAATTTGAGCCTAAGAGCTTTTATGGCATGCTTTAACGACAATCTTTTGCCAATCTTGCAAACTTGTTTGTTGCTTTCACGAAGGCAAACACTGCAACAGTCCACTTTTCAGTCCTTTCATCTTCAGGCCATAACTCATTATTGTAACTAATCATCTTCCACTTGCGCTCTTGTGTATAGGAGAAATCGATTCTGCTTGTAATAACGGCTAATAATATTATTAGCTGAAAGGAAATTACGTAAGGAACATCTCTACATTGATTCTTCACGAAACCCGGATTATCGCATGGATTGATCCGATTTTTTTCTGCAGTATTGGCTAAAAGTAACAATAAATTTAGCTATTGTCTTTTTCTTTTCGCTACATGGTAACTTGCGTGACCACAAAAGCTTAAGCTCAGCGTCGGCAAAAGTCTGCACACAAAAAAGCTCAATTGTTACATCACAAGCAACTACCGAATTGAAAATCCTTTAAGTTACTAATCGATTCTAAACACAGGTAATGTGCGAACTTGTGATATCCCACAAAAGCGATCGAGTTCGCAAACTAGGTTTTAACTTGAGATTTACTCTAAAGTGTCAAGTTCTTTCTATAGGCGGTTGGTTGTTCACTGTAACATGCAGTAATCACAATAATACGTCTGAGTTCTGGGTGCAGAGAATTAGTAGTATCGGGACGGCTAGATGGAAATGATGCTTGCTATTCGTTATCGCGCGCCTGTTCTGTAATTGTCTTGCGCTGTTAGAAATACGGACCAATTAAAGCTCATTTGAACACGGTTCCTAATGGAAGAAAATCATTAAATAGAACATTAGTGAAATCAATTACCCACCCTGGGAACTCAAGAAAAAGGTTCGAATTTTAATTGATTTAGTTTTCTAACCTTTTTTAATTTTTAGGTGTCTCGCTGCTCTATGAACTTGCAACTCGACTTTCTGTTCTTGGGCACATGCAGACTGATAGATTACTTCTGCACACCTGTATTACGTTATGTAGAGGAAAGTTAGTTTCCCGAGGGTTCCAGCTGTCGTGGGATGATAAGGGGACATCGATTCCCTGGGGTTGATTTGGTTATGTGACAGTAACTTTATTATGACCTTCTTCCTACCTAGGTTTCTACAAGCTTTATCCAAAGAGCTTTCTATCTGTGTTGAAACGTATACTTAAACGTTTATTACTTCCATGGTTTGAGAATTCTTTTGCCAAGGTTGAGTAGAACGATCGATGTTTGTACGTCAGGGGGTATCGTGTTCTGAGCCATTGGATTACCTGACAGGTCGAAATAGTGTTCATTCATGCGTACTGATAACACGGGTAATAGGTGTATATTTACGTTCATTCAAAGGATCTCAACACAAAAGATTACATTAATACATGAAAGTAACCGAAGCATAGAATGGCAGAAATAGTTACAAGTATTCTGGATAGCAAAGTAGTTCCAATAGTTCCGCTGCGTTGCATGGCAGCAGGTTGTTCGCCTGAATCAAAATGAAGGTTTCAGTAAAAGCAATAAACGTGGATGATTCGATAGCTGGGCTGGACGCTGTGTTTACCTTTTAGCACATGGACGCGCACAGAAGAGGAAGGTGAGTGTGCCGGCTGACAAGAGTAGTTTCCGGAATCGGTGACTTGAGCTTGGTTGATCAGTAACGAACTGACAGAAAGGTCAGAATCAGCGAAATGAGCTCGTTTCTCGTAACGATCACGTCCGAAATCTACTACCTGTGGAAACAAGCCGCTGTTATTTCTTTAATCAAAAGAACAGTCTAATGATAAATAGTCTAATGCGTTTTATATCTTTTCTCAATTCTTCTCGACCACGAGTAGTCTGAACCCGTCTTCTCGCGGGATTTGGTGAATTCAACAATGACAGTCTTGTCTATTAAACTACAACCTACACCATGGGCAGCTGTCAGAACCCTATTCCAACACTGGGAATTGTAACATAAAGTAGCTCTCCCACCAATAAGAAGTTTTGCTGGGTTAATAGAAATAGGTATAAAGAGATAACAGAAGTAATATTACATTTGGTTGAGGGTGATGGAGAGCTTAAAGGACATATCCAGAGGATGAATGCGAAATTAAAATCTTGGTTTCGTTTCCTAAAATAAACTTACTTGTCCGTTGTGGTACCAGAAGAAGAATTCGGGCGGCTCGACCGAGTTCTGGACAATGCAAGTTATGTTCACTGCGCTTCCCTCTTGAATGTGAAGGTCTGGTCCTCCAGGAATGATGCTGCTTGGTTCTAAACATAATACAGATCGCTCAACGTATGGTTAACTGAACACACGAAGAGATAAACTTGCAACGAGTGCAAAAGTAGCTACGATTATAACAGCTTATAAAGAGAAGCAAATAGCATTCTTGGTTCTTGATAGACAGGGAAATCTTAATCAAATTAGCTACGCATTTACTCCAGTTGCATTGGTACTGGCCATTAATCCATCACAGTTGATGTATCGACGGCAGAATACGCAATGGCAACGTGAGCAACGACTTGACGCAATAACTCCAGCACATGATTACGCAGAGCCTGTAAAGAATTGCTTCTCTCTAACTTGGGAGTTTTCGTCAAACTAAAACTTTACTTCCTACAAACAACTTGAAATTACTTATTTTTTTCGCTACTGTCGTTTCAAACTGATGTGAAATTCACGCCGAAATGACACTATTAACACCAGAGCTATTCACAATACGCAGCACGCATGGGACACCGGCCAGAAAAAGTTCGTCACTTAATTTATCATGTGCAGGGTACGCCCGAAGTTTTGTCATAATCTGTTATTGTCACGCTAATCAGAAACGTGGCATGCTAACTAACTCCCACGCACCTTCTTTCTGAATCCGACCGACTCTCTACAGGAAACTTGATTACTGCACTGTTTGCACCGAATGAATCAATGCTTCAGATTCTTCTTTCTTTTATTTTCTCTCTCTCATCATTGTATTTTACTTTAAGCTAGCGTCTTCAAGATCTTAAGAACCGTGGGTGTACAGCGTTATGATTAGACGCTCTGTTAGGTCTTCTGCAGGAGTTATAATGTTGGTCCTTAGTTGGTTCAGAGAACATCGTTTAACACAAGACATTCAATATGTGTACATTCTGTTGCTACCTATCATTTTCACTTATGAATGGCTCACTGCAGGACCACGTAGCATTTCTTTCTGTTCAACTGTAATTACATTTCCAAGTTGCTGATTGTAAATTCTGATGTATTGCAAAGTACCTAATCGTTATCAAGTTTGCGTGTTACGAATTCCACTATGTTTACGCGCCGGGATTGACTGTTACCCACTCGACAGTCAAAGTGTAGAGTTGCAAAGCACGGTTAATCAAATCATTTCAGGTAACTCTGCTCATTTCGAATATATATCGTGTTTACCCAATAGTAACCCCCTTTGGCACCGACTTCATCACTTGCAATTCAAGTTGCACACTGTGTGTGTCGTCCATTACCATGCGTGTTGTACTTTGTGGTATATGCAGACTGATCTAGTATTCGTATTTTGAGCCAATATGATTCTATTTAAGAAGTAGGCAAACAGTGGACCAGGCACTGCAATGCAACTGTTGTCAATTCATCTGCCAAAAGCACTGTTACACTGACGTTAGTTTCAACGTGTTAATTGACATTCAATACGAAAAGGTAAGAAATCCTACTCCAGTATGCGTACGAAAAAAGCTCTATTTATTATAATAACTCAGGGTTAACTCAAGGTCAGGGTTGTACTGTCCTGTAAATCCACCCTTTCCCCAAAAGTGTGACACAAGTTTTATTTTTAGCCGGTAAGCTTAGTATTGCTGAATCGTATGGCTTCTTCAACGCCTTCATTTTAATACCTTTACCTTCAGCTTGTGATCTGTTTAAGAGGATTACTTAATCCGCCAGAAGACCCCACTTTTCACAGAGTTGTACGGTTGTACGGTAAGGGTTGTATATCCTTGCCTGTAGAGATAAACCGATTTGCTTCCCGTACCGGCAGCACTTACGTCAAAAGCTTTTTAGCCGGACAAGAAAGTCTATGTTCTGAATCTTTATAGTGTTTTATTTTCCTTGGGTTTCTCCTTGCTGTCTCGCCTTGTTCAGCTTACTCGCCAGTCTTAATCTAATGCAGAGTTCACCTGCTGTGCGCATTCAGAACGGGAAAACTTGTCTAAGACTCCCACATCAGTAGCAGTTGACAGGGTTTAGGAACTCAGCTTAGCGTAGCTATAATTAGCAAGGGTTGGTCTCTCACTCCGCGCACAGACTTGGACTTTTTAACCACCCATGGGTTATCTTACTGACATGTGGAGCTCATGCCTAACTTTTGAGTTTGTGCAAATCATATAGAGTTACAGAAATCTCGGATTGCATTGCATGTGGTAAATGCTTAGTGTGTACAAATCAAGCCAAACACGTAATTGCTTCTTGGTACAATTAGAACCCGTAAATTACAGCCCCTTGCAAATGTGTCTCCTCATGCTAACCATAACGACCCGTTATAGCGAAGAAGTGCCCCGTTGGCATGCAACGTGCTAAATGATTTGCATAATTGCGAGCTATTTCGTAAAGGCTTTTGCTGGTTAAAGCCAGGTTAGTTGAACACAAAGGACAAATTAGGAACGCTGCACTGCCCATGAATAAGCTCCGGTCGCTTCCCTTACTATAACAAAGCAGCGTTTCGCTGACCACCGCAATAATACTTTCCGCACAGACTATTAAGCAGCAGATTCTTCTAACCAAAACGGATTCCTTGTTGACCTTCTCCTTGTTGTTCTGTACCAATTTACTGTATCCCCTGAAAACTGGCTTAAAATGCCTAATCCAGTATAGTGATCTTAAACAGGGACACACGAGTCCACGAAAACTCTATATCCCTACCGTAATCCGAGCGCATGCGATTGGTGGTTATTCAATGAACATATCTTGCGATCAGTTATAAGGCTATTAATAGCAGCTTTTACTGGGTACACTTGACTTGGCTTCACTTACCAACTACGTGCAAGTTGACGAAAAAACTACGTGTTGGTTGGGTTCCAATTTGACATTCGTAAAGTCCCTGGTCTTTCAACTGAACTGATCGAATTTCAAGCGTCCATTCACCCGTGTGACGTTGATGGTGGGCCGTGAAACGAGCGTCCGTTGTATACGTATATCGACCCACGGTTAGGATGTGCACGTCGCGATGACGGACCCAAGATACCTATTCGAAAAGATTATCCATCACCATATATAATAGACTACTATTACATCGATGAATCTTACTGTCGCACTAATGAATTGTGTGCATTATTATTAGGTATGTAATGTAACTGGGTACTGGTTCTATTTTATATAGGGTAGACCGTCCTGAATTTTTGTATATTGTAGTATCATACCAAGATGGTTTTTCGTTGATTTTTTCAGGAGTGCCTTTACCGTGCAGCAGCCGTAGCTGCAAGCTGTAAACAGTAAATAATTGATGCCGTCTATGATTCAAACGCGCTACATTACAGCCACAAAAGGAAGCATATAAACATGTAAACAGAGCAAAAAACGCACCACTTTCTTTAAGTGCCAACCACAAAAGAACAAACAAGTTGGCTGCATCGGTGCGACTAAGATAAACTGACAGAGCAAATCTTGTCTTGACACGAAAAAATGCCCCTTTTTTGTATTGATTCCATTCAAGTTAACTGAACGTTTACGTCACAACGTTAATCAGCCTAACTTTTGATCATTAGTGAAATAGTATCNCACAGCTTTGGTCGTGTTGCGTGATCGTAAAGTATCGGTGTATAGATCGACTTGCACAAAAGAAAGTTGCAGTTGTTTGGTACTGTACGATGCTAAGCTTGCATACTTCTAACACTGTTTTGAGCTCTTTTCCAAGACTTATGCTGATACTAAAGCATAGTGCTCATTATGTCTCTTTCTTAAGAACTTTATGCTCAGTTCAGAGTTCAGCTCAGCAGCAGCAGCCCCAGACTTAAGGGACCTGTATTCGCAACGCGAACACGCCGCTTTTAGGGATCTATGTGCTATGCTTACTTTCCCTTTAAGAGGTAAACAAAGTTTTGGATAAGTAAAAAACGATGCAAGTAGAATTACGGTCTTGTTTCGAAGACTGCGAGGTTTGCAGCTGAGAAAAGCTTTGGAGCCAGCGGCTACTCGAATAAAAGTGGGAACATTCATCTCAAAATCAGAGTCCATGGTGGTCGGTAAAGATTCTGGAGTTGACGTTGGTATTTTCCCATCTTCCGCAGCAAACCCGGCTGCTTTTGAAGTATCATTCCAGGCCCAACCTATACATCAAAGAGAAAAGAAAAGATACCTTGATTTATTGCAGTATTTCTGATTTATGTGCATCTCCTAACATAGCACTAGCAGAGAGATAAAGTAAACAAGTGAACAATACCATTTCTTTCGTTTTCACCCGCGCAAAGGAAACATACATCCGTTTTTTCCCCCTACGTAAATCCGTAGTCATTACGAAAAGCGGATTTGTAAAGTGACTATTGTCGTGTACAAGATTTACCTTTCAAGGCATCATCATAAGTCGGGTAATTTATGACATGCATCTGAAGGCGATGTGCAGCCGCCTGGGTTTGTGATTTATTGTACTATTAATCCAATTTACCTTTCTTAAGTGTTCTGTCTATTGTTCAACTGGCCCATCTTTTACTGTACAGAGACTTCTTAAGAGAGAGTTTTTATTTTTAGTTTGCGGCCGATACTGTGTTTGACAGCGGTGTTTGGTTTTCGTTGATTATTCACCAGCCGCTCAGCTCGCACACTTGCTACAAACACAAAACCTTTCCGTGTCCTTTCGCTTTTACCTTCTGTATTTATTGATTCGCCTCAATGTGCGCCCGGAAAACGCCCGGCACAAATAACATTAAACACCTATTTTGAAATCTTTTCTCTCGCACAAACACCCGTCTGCTTGTTTGTTATCCTAGCATTTCCTATCGTCCAGTGTGTAACGGCTGTGTAATTTATTTAAATCACAAAAAGTTATAGTATCGTAGTCTAGTTTTACATTATTTAAGACAGAAGTGCGTTTTTCGATTAGCTAAAATTTAAGCAAGCTTTTCAGCAAGCAGACAGTTAACTACGCACCCTGCTATGAAACGGCAAAGGTGAATGTATTATGCAATTCTTGTGTAAAGAAAACTG